>NW_024121456.1:0-60744 GCF_016745375.1 Pimephales promelas
AGCTCTCTATGGAGAGGCATGTGAATTCCCCAGCTGTTTATGGACACATTTTTTGTTGTTGTTGTTGTTGTTGGTGGATTTGAATATATAGTTGAAACAATCTCAAAAACTATTTCTTATAAAAAAAATTGACAAAAAACAAAAATTCACAATTTGTTTTCCATTTTTTTTTACAATTTCCCATTCATTTCCTATGGGGGTCATTTTTGACCAAAGACCACAAGTGTGACTATTTTTTTTAAGACCACTTAGCATGCTCAGATCATGACCTCAATTTTTTTTTCCAGAAATGACCGAAGAGCACCTGAGGGTTAAAAAGTTGTGTTAGATATTTTCTGTTAGATAATATCCTAGAACGTGAGGTTGTCTTGAACATCTCACCGTGGTTTGGGCACGTGCTCCTCCGGCACTGACGTCCACATCGAATCACTGTTCTTCTGCTCTTTAAACTTCCCATTAAACACTCGCTCGATGTCATCCAGATAAAACCCACAGACGGCTGATCCGGGGATACTGAAACACACGGACAGAGTTAACACGCATACGGTATTTCTGTGTGTGTGTGTGTGTGTGACTGTGTACCTGTTGATCTGTGTGGTGAAGACTCCCACCACAGCGGGCCGCTGGTTGATCTGAAGCACGTTAGTGAGCGACTGAAGCACATCGAAGTAGAAGAACGTTTCTCCGGGAACTGAGCAGTTCAGCCGCGCCTTCAGGAACGACGTCCAGTAGCGATCCAGCACACGCGTGGAGCCGCCGCGGTCGTTCTTACACACGCGAGCCACGCGCGAATACACCACCTGCAGCACGAGGAAGAGGAGAAGGACTTTGGCTTTGCTGCAAGTACACACAACATCCCAGCAAGCAATTCTGCGTCTAATAGCCATCTAACACAGCCCAGACGTCTAGGCTAAAACAAGACAGACGTCTGACCAGAGCCCAAGAATAGGCTAGTCATCACTTACATAACAAAGAAATGAAATGAGTGAGGAAATCACCTTGTAATCCCAGTTTATTTTGCTTACATGATGGAATGTCAAACATCTCGCACGTTATTTTGGCAAAAACGTCATGTAACCAAATTTGAGCTTATTTTGGCTAGAAGGGATTTACTCATTAACCGAGACGATGGATGACGGCTATTGCTTGCTGGGATGAACACTCATACGGTACGCTTCTGTTTGGGTCACCTTCCCAGCAGCGCTGTGCTCCACTGCGATCTCACTGAAGAAGAAATACACATAGTTCCCGTACTCGACAGCATGCAGGAAGTTAGGCTCTGCAGAAACAACAACACAACTCGGGTGAACTGGTGCGTCCGATTCACTTAGTTAAAGGGTTAGTTCACCCAAAAATGAAAATTAGCCCATGATTTACTCTCCCCCAAGCCATCCTAGTGTATATGAAGTACTTTTATTGTGAATAGATGCACTTTTATGATGATAGATGCAGTTTAATGAACTTTTAAAACGGGAACAGCCATTCACTGCCATTATAAAGCTTGGAAGAGTCAGGACATGTTTAATATAACTGTGATTGTGTTCGTCTGAGAGAAGAATGTCATATACACCTAGGATGGCTTGAGTGAGAGTAAATCATGGGGTAAATTTAATTTTTAGGTGAACTATCCCTTTCCTCAACAACACACAAGATCTGAGGAATCATTCATGATCATATAAACGTCCTGATGAAGTTAAAGCAGCACCTCGGAGCCATTTGGAGTCGTATTTGACTGTGCGCAGGACGGGCCGGCCCTCTCCTCCTAAACTCCTGTAGATCACAGCATCACTCGCCTGGAAGTCCGTCACTGTGGCCGAATAGAAATGACCGCCTGAAATACAAACGTACGTGACTCAAACGTACGTGACTCAAACTCAAGTCTCTGGTTAACTTGCGAGGCGGCCAATAAAAATCTCTTTAATTAACCAGTCACAGACAGGTGATCGAGTACGGACAAAAACAAAGAATCACTGCTTTCCCCTCATTCATTATTAGGGAGAAATAATACTACTAATAATAAAAAAAATAATAAAAAATAATCTTTTTATTGAATTATTTAAATTGTAAAAAGAAATCAATTAAATATTTTACTATCTATTATAAAATATGATTTATTCATGTATTTAATTTTACTACTACTAATAATAAAGTACTGTCATGTTTAAATTGTAGAAAAATTTAACAAAACAAAAACAAAATATATTGCTATTTAATGTAAAATTAACTTTTTTATTAAATCATTTTATTATTAATGATCATAATATTGATGAGTGAGTAAAAAAAATAAACAAATCAATAAAGAAATATATTAATATTTAATGTAAAATAAATTGTATTAAATGTATTTTATTATAATAATATGAATCAAAGTACTGTTTTTAATGTATTATTTAAATGATAAAATTAAAGAAATCAAAGAAAAATATAACTATTTAATGTAAAATAAAATGTTTTATTAAATGTATTTTATTATTATTTTTAATATTATTATTTAACTAATATTTATTTATGGCTGTTATAATTTCCTTTGCTCCCAGATATTAAAACAGAGATTTAGCATTTCCTGTGACCTGCTCCAAAATACACTGATTTTTTTTATTTTATTTATTTTTATTTCAATTAAGCAATTAAGGTGGGTCATAGTTCTCTAGTCAGGAAAATATGGAAAACACATCCCTACAATCATTAAAATCCTTAATATTTTGGGTCGGGCCGTTACACATACATATACTTTGGAAAAACCCAAATGCTTTGGACGCCTGTATTGCTTCACACCCTTGACTGGATGTGAATGTTGTGCTTGTGTGTGTGTGTGTGTTTCAGCACCTCACCTGCAAACACTCCGACGTTGGACTGGCGAGACTCAAATGGACATCGGGCCTGACCCAACAGATCCTGGCCGACCTGCTCCAGCGAACTCAACTGATCATAAAGCAGCACAACAGGGGAGCGATTACACATGTGTCCATGAGATGGCGTGTCTGACAGCTGACAGGGGATCAGTGACTCACTCTGTAGTTTCGGCAGGCGGGGTTCAGCGCGTTGGTTCCACAGGCAAACAGAGTCTCGTCGTTACGAGGCACAAGAACTTTGATGTAATTATAGCATTCATCCTGAAAGCAGACAGAAGATGAATGATTGACAGTCCAACACACACAACCTCATCATAAACATCTGTTGAACATCTCTGCATGTTTGTGGTCCAGCACAGAGTAAATTCAGCGGCTCTCTCGAGTCGAGTGTGTGACACTTTCCCACAGAGACACATGTTTCCTCCAGCTGTGTGTCTGCTCTGATCTCAGATCAGCTGTAATGAGACACTCACACTGTTCCTGCCTCTCACGGTGCACTTGGACACATCTGTGGACCTCCACGTCACGATCTGAAACAACAGATTACTGTGAGAGTGTGTGTGTGTGTGTGAGGGAGAATGTGCTCCAGTGTGTGTGTGTTTACGAGAGAGTATGTGTGTGAGTGTGTGTGTGTACCTGTTGCGGGATGATTCTATCCACTGATGCAGTGAGATTCACAACAAATACATGATCTCTAAACAGGAGGCAAACACAAGAAACCTCATACTGTGTGTGTTCATGATTTCTACAGATATTTTCATTCTGCAAACATTATATATTCAAACCACTGACAGAATCACATTTCTTCAAAATTCATCCAGCATTTCAAAGGTGTAAATTAGTCATTTTACTTGATTACTTAAGTATTATTTTTAAGCATTTGCACTTTACAATGTAATTCAAATGGAATAAGATACTTGGATTTTAATTGAGTTTTTTTAATTTAGATTTTTACACTGTATCTATCTGTTATCGTGAGCATCATTCGAGTGGTGTTTCCACACTGCATGTGTTTTGAGCTGTGATGAGAGACCTGGCAGCGATGTAGAGCATCTGCTGGATCCGGATCATCCGCTGATAGTCCAGCCCGAGACGCCCCGAGTGATTGTGGGACATCAGACCCTGGAAACTGGGATACAGGAGTGTGTCTGTGGAGCACAGCAACACTTCAGTCAGGCAACACTCCTGTGAGGCGTTCCATCCCAGAATGCAGTTGGGTGTTTGTGTGAAGTGGACTTCATTGAATTAAATGTTAACAATGTTATTCATCTGAATAAAGTCCCTATATCAGTTGTATTGCTGTCAAATTTGGGTAAAAGAAAAAATACTGTTCCATTTATCGGAAACAGCTCAGTAAATTTTGCAAAATATATCATTAATTGCAATCAAAAGAAGATACATATTCTGCTTCTGATAAACTATTTAAAAAGTTCCAAACAAATTATAATTTTTGAAGGAGGGCCATTAAAAATGTTAGCAGAGTAAACAAACATTTCGTCATGTGACTCACCTTCCAGTCCCACCAAACTGATTGGCTGCAGATCCCTGGGGAAGGGCGTGGCAGTGATGAGTGGGAGGAGCCAGGCGAAAGAGACCATCGTCATGACGACAGAGTGACAGCATGTCCTGTCAGTCATCTGCAGAGTTAGAGATAGAGAAACACAAAGACAATCATTCATATTCTTCTTTAAGAGTCATATTCTTGTTCATTACTTTTTAATTACATTTTAATGTAGAAAGACTTTAATCGCAATTTTAGCTCTGGTTTAAGCTAACATAAATAGTGTTTTTTGTTCAAAGCATATTTATTTATTCATTTATATATATATTATGTTTTCAAAACCAGATTTTAATTAACAATTTTATACTTTTTTTTAGACAATTTTAGGCGAATGTAAATTTTTATGTAACTGACTAGAAATGTACATCACACAGCAATAACACAACAGTCAAAAATCACATCAGAAGCACAGATATAAACAATGAAAGTGATCTAATAAACAGATTTTTTTGAACCCTGTGTTAATCCTCCGAGGCAAATGTCAAATTGGACTGTAATTCTGGGATCGGCTTGTTTTTGTCTGTATGTGTATGGTTGAGATTAAGGTCAGACAAACATTAGTGTTTAAGGTCAGCGTTAACATGAGCTGCTGTGTTTATCTGCACTAATGTGTGTTGCGATACACACACATCCAGCACGACTAAACACATCAAATAGACATCACTCATGAACCTTTACATTTGACTTATTTTACTATTTTAATTCTTTTTATGACCGTATTGCTCCGTTTCATTGACTGAACTCAAGTGGCACTGAGAATTGTGTAAGAGAGAAACATAAAAGACTTAATTGTGGCAATTAGCAAGCCCAAAGCAAGCCAAAAGCAAGGCGACAGTGAGAGTGACGTGATTAAAATCCACTCCATTCCTACAGCTTCAGAACAAATGGGCTTTTGGGGTGCGGACTGATGCGGCGGTGAACTGACAAATAAGTTTAAGTAAAGCTGCAGTCCGGCGTTTTTCCTCTTTGTCGCCATCTCTGTTCGAAATCTGCAATTGCAGTCATTCGAGGAATTATCAACTTTACGCGAGTAGTGCCTCAGCGCGGATGAACACAATGTTTGAGGAGAGTGTGTGACTCTCACTGCCGATCTATCTCATTAGCTCCGCCCACTCCCAAGAAGCACTGCGAATGACTAAATTAAGTCAACTTAAATATTTATGCTTATTTGCATTAAGCTTAAAATGGTTTTATCATACTCAACATTTTTAAAATGAGCAGTTTTATATTTATCGTTATTAATTCGATTATGCTGTTTGCAAAAATATCTTATATCTGTGTGATTTTCAAATAAATATTTCACTTAAAAAAAAGTTTAATGTTATGATTCTCTGTGTAGCTGATTGGCTTATAACACTTTTAACTAAAACAAAATTGGGGGGTAGAAATTAATGGACAAAATGACTTCCAGAACCAGCATCTCTGAAAAAGTGGGCGGACTATAAATCGGTACCCTCGATGAACTACGATCTCATAACAATCCGTGTCAATGTTTAAAACCGGACCCAACCCGAGGCTAATCCTCTGAGTGTGCCAGTGGGAGACACTTTAGCTAATTAATGGCTAATCAGAGCTAATCTTCCATTAGTCAGATCAACCGGGACACACGAGTCGGGGTGTAATCTGCATCTTTTTATGTCCAGGATTATTCAATTATAAAGTTTTATACACTACAAGTTTAAACGCTTGGTTTTCTGAATTCTCCTTTAATTAAATTGCTTTCCAGGCCTGTAATTAACAGTAACATTCAGGCTCATTAATCAGCACAGAGAACCAATTATGCAGATTACTAAATACAACATATCAAAGCAAGTGTCATTATTGTAGAGCGATAACACACACACACACACACACAGTGCACCACCTCAGTGTCTGTTCCCTCAGTGTGTTCAAACTGGAACAGTTGTTTTCAGCTAAACACAGACTCACAACCAGATCAACACAACCACAAACACACAAACCACATCCAAAAACACCACAACACACACACCACAGAGACAGGCTCTCTCACACACACACACACACACCACAGAGACAGTCAGAGCCGCAGTGAACACACAGATGAGAAAACATCTTTACAAAAGCAGTGCTTGCAAAACAGAGCAACAGCTTGCCTATAAAAAGCATTTTATACGAATGTTTTACATTTACTGAACCATCACATGCTGGACTGCTTGTCATAGTCTCATGGAAACTAGGGGGTGGTAATGATATTTCTGTAAGTGTTGTGGAAGCGTTCAGGGCCTCATGTGTGTGTGTGATGGACAGGTCGTGATCAGACCAGGTGTACACGCCCTCGAAACGCGTTGAATCCGTCGCTCAAACCCCATCAGGAGGAGGTCTGAGACGCTTTCAGACAAAACTGGACATCTCCTATTTTTATAAAACGGGGATTGTACATTTTAAAACAGTAACTTTTGAGACTGAGACGGCAAAACGCAAATTAAGAATTACAATGAATCAAATATGTGCGAGTATTGATATTTTACTCCACTGTATTTGTTTACAATTCATTTAATTTACAGTAAATGCATTATTATTAATAATAATAATACCGCTTATGAAAATACTACAGGTGGGAATTGATTGACCTACATTCTTGACCTACATTTTTTTTTAATAATTAATGAGTTTACCAACATCATATCTAATTTATTTGTGCATGTTTATTACATTACTTATATAATTATAAGTACTTTTTAAAATATTTAAAAATTAATAATACATCAAAATAATGGTATTTTGAGAATTATTATTAAATATAGCTTTGAATATATAAAATGTAAAGAATCACTTTACAAGTATGAAACACAAAGTGCTTTTCCAGACAATCAGTGAGGGATTATTCTCTTATCAATTCATGAGTTTCATTAAGAAGAGAATCATGAAATATCAGAGAATAGTCTTTTCACCCATTCCTAAAAAATACAGGTGCAGAAATACAGATTCTTCATTAAAAACGGCACTTTGAGAATCATGTAATAATTCAGACATTCTTTTGACGTCAAATTGAGTTAAATAATAAACACGGCACGCAGTGTGTCCAGTGCATGATAATGCTCTTAAAGCAACAGACGAACAGCACAAGTTGACGCCAGAACACAGATCCACACTCTCGCCTGAGTTAAAGAGAGATTGTCCAGGACTCGGAGATCTAGTAAACACTGAGGGAATGTTCTCCGGCTATCCTCCAGGAACACGTCAGTCGGAGCGGATGGGGTCTGCAGTGTTTCCTGATCCTCGGAGTGAGAGTTCATGAAGCTGAAGCTGCCTGGGCCTTTAGTTTGTTCATGTTTTACGGTCATTAAAGAATGGCTTTATAGAGTAGTAGAGCGTGGCGTTATCAACGTCAAGGTCATGGGTTTGATTCCCAGGGAATGCATGAACTGATAACAGGAGCGACTACATTTCCCAGCACTCTCTAAAATACACCTGGGTTTGTTGCACACACATTAAAAAGCATAATGTTCTTGTCGACGATCGCTATAAAATTGCACAACACAATTTCGGTCGAACACACATCATTACCATCCAAGTCATTACCATCTAAAGCCGTATTCGCACAGTAATTGTTTCTCATGTGGACGTCTGTAATAATACATTAGCATTAGCACCTCAGTGATAAACTCACTGGATGGCGAGTTATTCACAGTCGAGGAGCAGATGTTTTGTGATCCTATGAACCCGGGAAGTTCGGGAACGCACTGATCATGTGGTCAGTCACATGATTATATCATTTTAATTTAATAATAGGATATCTGATTTGATTATCTAAATATCCTGTTTAAAAATAAGTAGATATACGCAGTCACGCACTATAGATCAAATAATTTTCTGTGTTGTATTTTATCTCAAAATGATGGCCGTGTCATTTTAAAAATGTGAAAATTAGCGGAAATAAGTTAATACAGCCTCTTATTTACATTAGGGTAAACAAATCTGCTTGGCTTATTTTGTTTGTATATAATTGCTGCCATAAAAACAGCCTATTTCAAATGTTTACATGCTTTTCTTCTCATTCTCTTTTGTGAGCTGATGAAATATTGTCCTTGTGAATACGTTCCAGCATTGCAATGCAAACTCATAAGTTGCGCAGCGTATTGTCAGTGGTCAAAAATTTGGTCAAATATGTACACATGTAAGTAGATCACAGAAGTCAGTGAGAGTGAACACTTTCCTCAGAGCTGTGTGTGTGTGTGTGTGACGTCTCTCTTTCTCTCTCTCTCTGACGGCTCTCACGCTCTCGGTAAAAATACTCGGCACCTTTGACATAAAGCAGCTGTTTTGCTTCCCGTCAAGATCTCAGCTTTTCCTTCTCTTTCAACTAGTCCCACTCGGACACACACACACACACACACCCAGCGAGAGTGCAGCGGTTCCTCAGGAACACACACATGCGTGCTGCTCGTCCATCATCAGCGCTGTCTGTGCAAACTATAGAAGGGCTGTTGACACAGAACGCGTTTCTCAGTTTTTCATATGTAAACATGCAGTAGATGGATGTCTTTGAGCGGCGAGCACGGCTCACATGTCTTCTGCAGCGTCTCGTACATGACATGTTCACAAATTAAAAATATTGCGAAAATTAAGAATGTGTTTCTAGACGTTGTTTTTTTCCCCTATTTCACTGCCCTGCTAAAACGTGCTCCGCACAGATCCTCTTTCTGCATTCACTGCGCAGCTTTTTCAGAGTCGTTTATGTAAATATGCTCTAGATGAACGTGATTAACAGCTGCATTCTCCTCTTATGGAGCTTCTCTCGCATCACAGCATTTGAGAAACACAGAGATTAAGAGATTTAATCCACTGCTGTGAATATTGAGCTTTTTAACATAAAAATATGTTCATTATTTATGGTCCCAAAGTGCTGTATTTTTAAAGATGCTTTGCAAAGTTATTAACATTCTTTAGTTTATGGATTGTCTTAAGGGATATTAATATTATTGTTAAATAAATTATTTTCATTAACTCACCCTCACATTATTTCAAACTCGTATGACTAACTTTCTTGCACAAAAATAGGAGAAAGAGGAGATTTTTTCCTTTAATAAAGAATTTGGGATCCATATACTTTATTGGGCATTCAAGCTCATCACTCCCTTTAACAGAAGATATTTTTAACGAAAATTTTTTGCTGACAAACGGGTGATTTGGAGGATGTTGGCAAAGTGGGGACTTTAAGCCTTAAATAAGACTTTTTGGTTATAAACTATTGTGACACTGAGTCACATTTTAGTGGACGTGTCTTTTGTAAATTATGGTCTAAGCCATTATTTTTAAATTAAACAGGACACATTTTAACTTACAGAAAAACAAACAAATTTAAAGATGTATTGCACTTCTTTTTTTGGATGAATGCTTGAAAACCCCCTTTTTTGATGGGTTTTTGTCCATAAAGGGGTTGTAATCAATACCGTTTGTTTACTAGAATTTATTTAGTGTGTGTTTGATGTTTTTTGCAGAAGAATGAAAGTCATAAAGTTTAAGAACATCTTGAGGGCGGGTAAATGATGGCAGATTGTTCATTTCAGGGAAAAGTATGGCTTTAGCTCTAGTGTGAGGGTTAGTTAGGGTGAAGGTTAGTTACGGTCAGGTTAGTTAGGGTGAGGGATAAACTATAATGCTTGTTAGGAGCACTCGGACCCCAGCTTTCTCTCTCCTGACCTTCATGTTGAGGAATTCAGGGGGAGTTTATCTCCGACCCGCCGGTTCTGTGCCGAGAATCAGAGCCCAACAGAAACTCTACAAGCGTTCCAGGAATGCCAGAGTGGGCAGAGAGAGAGAGAGAGAGAGAGAGAGAGAGAGAGAGAGAGTCTGGCCGTAGAGAGAGGACGGCACCGGCAGAGATGGCAGCCGCGAGAGCTGAGACTGTGTTCACTGTGCTCTCAGAGAGAGGTGGAGACAGAAGAACACTTCCTCATTCACTGTGATCATTATCACAGCATTAGATCAGACTATTTCTCTAGATTCCAACAACTAGATCCAAATTTTATGGCATTGCCAAATTCAGACAAATTAATTCATCTTTTGGGAGAAAACTCCAGCTCAATCACAACAGCAGCAGACTATGTAACAGCCTGCCACAAACTACGAGAGTCAGCCAGTGGACAAAATAAAGTCAGAATGTTGGTTCAAAACTGTTTTTATTTATTTATTTATTTTGTGTGTGTGTGTGTGTATGTTTATTCATTTTGATATATGCATGTATTTCATGCATTTGCTTACTGATTCATTTACTGATTATTTGTTCATTGCCTATGTAACGGCCAATGCTTTGGCAATACTGTATAAGTCATGCCAATAAAGCTCATTTGAATTTGAATTTGAATTTGAGAGAGAGATCGCAAGATGAACAGAAGGGCAAACATGCAGAAGACCCATAAAAGCAAGACAGAAATATGGAAGCTTGTTCTCGCCACAGAATAAAAAATATACTCTACTTTTTATCTCAGAATCATGTGAAATAAAGTCAAAATTACAATAAATAAAGTCAGAATTGTAATTGCAAGAAATAAACTCGAAATTCTGACCTTTTCTTTTATATCTCAGAATTTATATCACAAGAAAAGATGTCTCTGAGAAAAGATGTCATAAAGTCAGAATTGCGAGATATAAACTCGCAATTGAGAGAAAAAGTCTAATTTCTCACAATTGTGAGTTCATTTCCCACAATTCAGACTTTATAACACATTTTGTGACTTTATATTTTGCTATTCTGACTTTATAACGCGCAATTGCGATTTGCTACGTTATATTACTGAATTGGGACATTATATCAAGCAATTCTGAGAAATAACGTCAGAATTGAAGGTTGTGAAAAAGGCGCAGTAATGTTTTATTCTGTGGAAGAAGCAAGCTTACAGAGAGCCATATGAAGGAGAAAAGAGATAAACATTCAGAAGAATGTCAAAATACTGATTATTAATAACACAATGTGTTATAATGATGACCTCATTGTGTCTCTGGAGTTATTTAAGATTAAGATGGAGGTTTCACATACATTTATCCAATGTGTGTGTGTGCGTGTATAAGTTACTATACTATACACACACACACACCAGTGACAACTGATGACATATAATATAATGTATTTAAAATGACTATTTATAGTTATTAATTAGGGAAAATTCAGGTATATTAAGTCAGGTAACGTTACATTTATCACCAGAAAGGTTTATCTTTAATTAAAACCACTTATATTCTCTGAAACCTGTTTTTAATATACAGAATCATAATTTAAAATGTCTGAAGCCCGTCCTAGTCCAGCTGACTGCATTGTTTGTGTAATTTCATAAACTATAACGTTACTCACTTTTCAGACGTGGTTATCTGGCTAATTTAAGGCTGTTTGGGCAGTTTTCTGAGGGCAGATGGTCAGACATGAGCTTTAAACCCCAAATCCCCTCAGAGAGCAAAGGATTACCACATCTACTCTCCAACATCTTCACTGTTTCCCCTTAAAACACCCGTGACAGCTTCCAAACATCGCGTTTCTGTGAAATGTTTAGTCTTTATCTTCGCACGGCCGCGACTGACGGAGAGTTGAGCGTCTGACGGTTTAACGGTCGCAGTTTAAAAAGCTTTTAAAACTCTTGTGGCGCGATTGATAACTCGTATGCGCGTTCATGTTACTCCTGCGCTCGCAGTTATGACCAGTTCAAAAGTACTACTCCCATTTATGAACCACAATCTGACAAAACAACACAGAAACTTACCTGTTTTGCTTCAAAAGCCATCATAGTCCATATTCTCTGTGTTTTCTTCTAATCTGAGCGTTACAGACCAAGAGCTGTTCATTCAGTTTAATCACTGACTGCTGCGAGAGGAAAAGAGGCGGGACTACAGACACAACAGACACGCCTCCTCATTTACGTATGCAAGTTTGGGCCAATCAGAGCCTGCAGTCCGATTTCTTTACTCCGCGCA
This sequence comes from Pimephales promelas, assembly GCF_016745375.1. The sequence continues at coordinate 12,340 of NW_024121456.1, forward strand.
GCCAATCACAACACATGTGGCGGTTTATTTATGATTTAGCCTGTGGAATCGCTTTGCTTTTCAATTATATCTCTAAATAATAACAATAATTATATATATATATATATATAGTTACATGTAAATTTAATAACAGGTAAATTTCTCTGTATCAGGAATACGTGATTGTGTTTGGGTCTGTTATACGTTACATTAAATGCATTCATTCTAAAGTGACTTCTAAGAATTAGTGTGTAAATATATTATTATGCATAATTCAATCAAAGTCCTCATGATTCACAAGTCGAGTCCCCTTCATCTATACAGCGCTTTAACAGCAGCGTTACAGTGATAACAGGAGATTACAGTAACAGAGAGTGTTTAGGCTATACAGCAGATCTAGAATAAAGTTATTGTCCAGATAAAGTTAGTTTTGATTGATTCACTGCCGTTGTAAAGATCATTAGTGATTAACTCTGGGGCTGATAACACGACACCGCTCTACAGAACACCCTTGACACGCTCCGGCTCATTCACACGACCGAACAGTGTCAACATAAAACATATTCTCTCAGTTATGATCAGCTCACGATAAACACACACAGTGTCACGGTATAATAATACTGTGTGTTGTGAAGGAAACATCCCTCCGTCTGTGTTCTTTTCTTTCTTTCTGCTGTTTTCAGGGCATATAAACATTGAGAGGAACATCCTCCTCTTCCGGCCTCTCATTCCCACGTCCTGCTTCAGTCCCAGCGTGACCTTTGACCTGCAGATCCCGCTCTGTTCCTAACACACACACACAAACCTAATCCCTAGACCTATAATTCTGTATGGTTTATGAGCTTGTTTCCTCAGTCTAGGTCCACAGTGACACGAGTCCCCATGAGTGTGTGTGCTTTCAGGGTTAAGTCCCCACTGAGATAGAAAAACATGTACATGTACACACACACACACACACACACTGGAGTGGAGGAGGATGTGTGTTGGTCGCTGTGCATGTTTTTTTCTTGCAATTTCTGCCCCCTACAGGACCGAGCACAGCACTGCAGCTCTGTTACTGTAATAGCGCAAATATCACACACAGGTCAGGTGTGAATCACAATGCCTTGCATAAAACCATTTAAGAAGGCGAGAAAGACAATAAATCATATGCAATTATACTTTGAGGACAAAACTCCCATAAATCAATGTGTATTGAGTAGGGCTGCAACGATTCGTCGACGTTGTCGACAAAAATCGATAATAGAAATAGTCGACAATGAATTTCATTGTCGAATTGTCGCCAGACATGTTTTTTTTTTCCGACCGAGCACATTCGCTTCTCTGCTGAGCGATAACATACAGAAATGGCAGTGTCCAACGCAGCAGCTGCACATACCAAAACATCTAAAGTTTGAGAGCATTTTAGCCTGGATACGGTGAATAAAAAGGTTGCCTGTATCATGAAAAGCAGTCCTTGCTATCACGGCAGCGCCTCGGTGATGCACGAACATTTAAAAAGAAAGCACGTCGGACAGTTGAATAAAACGGAGTTTGACTCGCCTCGGTAAGATTTACTGTATTTTCCGAAATATAAGGCGAATTTAAAAGCCTTCAATCTCCTCAAAAAACGACAGTGTGCCTTATAATCCGGATCTTCATATATATGGAACAAATTAGTTAACAACGCCCCGCGTTATCAAATTCGCTCGCGAACTCGCGCTCGTGTCCATCTTATGCCTGCTTTGTCACACAGTTCAACCTCGTATAAATCAGGTTATGTGCGTCTCCCGCTCACGAGCGCTCACTCTTAACAGACACACTGTCCCCGGCGCTACTCGGGCGTCACAGAACGTTCATAAAGCGCTCCCCGTTCATAGTAACCGGGTCGTCTCACACTCTCATTCATAACAGCCAGCTGTTGCTGACGAGCCGCCGCAATATATGAGTCCAGGCTGCGAAAGTTACGTGCACGCCCCAGCGCGCTCACACTAATAAACGCCTCACCAGCTCCGGCGCCGCGCACTACATTCCCTTTAGCACATCTAGTTGATGCATAACGCAAAGTCGCAAACCCAGTCGAACGTGTGACTGCAGTATCTTATGCGCCTCATAATCCGGTGCGCCCTATATATGAAAAATGTTCTAAAATAGGTCATTTATTGAAGGTGCGCCTTAAAGTGCGGAAAATAGGAGACACCCCTCGCTGCAGCCTGTAGCACGATGACGTAGCTGGATGGTCCAATACGTGTTGGACCCTGTAACGCGCACATGCGCACTAGTCAAGTCAAGTCATCTTGATTTATATCGCTTTTAACAATTAAGATTGTTTCAAAGCAGCTTAGATACGCATATAATTTAATGTAACAGATTGTTTTTGCTTTATAGCGGTTCATGAATAATGTTATTTTACAGCTAAAGTTAGTTTTGATTCTGTCGAAATGATAATTTGTTATTAAATTAGGGGATGACACCGTTCTCTCTAAACAGACTTTAAACGCGATCCTGTGATAAACGCTGATGGCACATGCACATTAATAATTCATAGGCCTAGTTAGTGTAGAGAGTTGGTGAACAATCGTTGATCTTCCAAGAATTAAATATGGTCACGAGCGAAGCTCTTATTTTCAGAGCAGAATAAAACTTTTTTTAAAAAAAATAAATAATTGCGACTTTTTCCTTACAATTGCGAGTATACTTTTCGCATACTGACTTATTTCTCAGAATTGTGAGATATAAAGTCAGAATTGCGTGAAATAAAGCCTCAATTGCATGTTATAAAGACATAATTGCTTGAAATAAAGCCTCAATCGCATGTCATAAAGACATTATTGCTTGAAATAAAGCCTCAATCGCATGTTATAAAGACAGAATTAGGTGAAATAAAGCCTCAATTGCATGTTATAGAGACAGAATTAAGTGAAATAAAGCCTCAATCGCATGTTATAAAGACAGAATTGCGTGAAATAAAGTCGCAATTGTGTGCTATAAAGTCAGAATTCTGACCTTTTTTCTCGCAATTCTGAATGTATAACATAAATGCGAGTTTATTATTACAAGATTTATTTTCCCCATGCTGTTATTATTTTAGCATTTTCCTTACTTATTCATCAATAATTACTTATAATTATTTAACAGTATTATACTATACAGTTTGAACATCATCTCAGTACAATATTGAGCTTACATATCACTTAAAACCAATGCATTCGAATTATAATCAGAGATCGGCACTGCGCATGCGTAAATGACGTCACCCAAACACACATCCATCCACTACGTATTGGACCATCCAGCTACGTCATCGTGCTACAGACTGCAGCGAGGACCTCTTGGAAAATAGGGCAAATAACATGGAAGTCAATACGTTTTGTTTTGGATCACGAGTAGTAAAGTTATTTCGCAACAGATTGACCACTGAATGTATCTCACAAAATGCACTTGATATTTTTGTTTACTGTTTTATTGCTGCTAATGTGCCTGCCCCTGGTTTAGCTACAGGAAGAAAATGTTTACTTGATATTCATTTATTTTTTCTTGTAAAACAAATGTGCCTGGCCTTTATAAAAATGATAGTTTCTCTATTTATACATTTATGTCTATACTGACCAAGCACTCTGCCTAATTGGTTTTAGACAGGGCATTTTTTATTTACTTTTAGTATGAATCGGCCTATCAGCAGCAAAGTTCAATAAAATATGCATTTTTTATTGAAGTACCCCCTTCTTTCTTGTGTTTACTATAATTTTCCACAGAATTAAAGCAATTCATGCTAAATTTTAGAAAAATGTAATAATTATCCGATTAGTCGACTAATCGTTTCAATAGTCGGTGACTAGTCGACTATTAAAATAGTCGTTAGTTGCAGCCCTAGTATTGAGAACGTGATGTGCTACTTACATGATTTCTGCAATTTTTTTTAAATGTAATGTTTTTTATTTACATTTTTCCTGAATTCTGGTAAATATGCTACTTTTAATACACAGATCCAAGATGTTTTGTTAACGCAATAACGCCCACCCTCAAACGTATAGTCTTTATAAAAAAGAATTGCCAACACATAATCATAAAATCTTTAAATGATAACTTCATAACTTGTGAGGTATTAGTCTCACTCTGTCATAACTGAGTTGTTTATGAATTAGATGACATGAGCTCAGTTACCCACACAACATGTTTAGCAGGTTTTGCTGTCAGAAATGAAAGTATTTTCTGAGTTTTACTGTGCGCCATTTTACAGCAGGGCATAAAACGATTGTTTAAGGCAGAAAACTTGAGCATTAAAGTGTTTAATATTTCTACTTTCCTCTGGAGGAATATACAGTTTGAGACGGGAAACACAGTGGTGTTGGGAAACTGTGGTAAACTCCAGGTGAGTGAGCTTTACTCAGTTGAGCTGATCTTGAGGCACTTCCTCATCAACTAATGAAATGCTTTCTTAAGTTTATTGTAACAACCTAAACATCAAGTACTTAATGAAACATGAATTTCTTGAAATTATTATAATATGTAATGATGTTATAAAAGCCACAACACCACTAATAGTTAACTTTAAATGCTATAGTTTACATATTTAAATTACCAAAATAAATAAATAAAGTGCAGATATTGTTGTAAAAAAACAAAACAAATTTGAGACAAGTTTGAAAAAGTAAGTTACAGTATAATTTCTGACTCATCAGTGTTAACGAGCAGCTCCATGAAGACTGACTGAATCATGGACGACACACACACATTCAGAGATGGAGATTTCTCTCCAGGATGCAGGTACTTCAATCTTCATATCAATTAATGTAATGTATATCACATTTCAGGATGTTCTGTGTTTTCAAGGGCTGTTAAGGTGATCTGAGTGGTTTTCTCATATTAATGTGCTGCTGATATATAATTAGGATCCAGACGGTCTCTGTACACAGAGTAACATTATTCTTGTGCAATGCCAATGCTATTCAACATTTCCAAAGCTACTTTAAGATAGACACAATTTTCTATGTGATGTTTTTATAGATGTTAAATTGACTATAATAATTCTTGTCTCTTTTCTATTATCTCTATTCTAATGTGTCTGCTGTATTAATGTTGATTCCACAGTGAGAGATATAACTCACCAGAGCCCAGCCATGTGTCCATGAAGAGTGACGCGTCTATGGACCAAATAATAACGCTCAAGGGAAGAAAAACAGTAGCTGATCTGAGGTACAATATTACTGTCTGTTTGGACAGATGGACTGAGATAGATAGATAGATAGATAGATAGATAGATAGATAGATAGATAGATAGATAGATAGATAGATAGATAGATGGATAGATGGATAGATGGATAGATGGATGGATAGATGGATAGATGGATAGATGGATGGATGGATGGATGGATGGATAGATACTCTGTCAGATTTCTCTTAATGTAAAATCTTCATGAAAAAATTCTCGTTATTCTATTATCTCTATTCTAATGTGTCTGCTGTATTAATGTTGATTCCACAGTGAGAGATATAACTCACCAGAGCCCAGCCGTGTGTCCATGAAGAGTGACGCGCCTATGGACCAAATAATAACGCTCAAGGGAAGAAAAACAGTAGCTGATCTGAGGTACAATATTTCTGTCTGTTCGGACGGACGGAGATGGATGGATGGATAGATAGATATATTCTCTGCCAGATTTCTCTTCTTGTAAAATCTTCATTATAAATTATTGTCACTATTCTATTATCTCTATTCTAATGTGTCTGCTGTATTAATGTCAATTCCACAGTGAGAGATATAACTCACCAGAGCCCAGCCATGTGTCCATGAAGAGTGACGCGCCTATGGACCAAATAATAACGCTCAAGGGAAGAAAAACAGTAGCTGATCTGAGGTACAATATTTCTGTCTGTTCGGACGGACGGAGATGGATGGATGGATAGATAGATATATTCTCTGCCAGATTTCTCTTCTTGTAAAATCTCCATTATAAATTATTGTCACTATTCTATTATCTCTATTCTAATGTGTCTGCTCTATTAATGTTGATTCCACAGGGAGAAATATAACTCACCAGAGCCCAGCCATGTGTCCATGAAGAGTGACGCATCTATGGACCAAATAATAACGCTCAAGGGAAGAAAAACAGTAGCTGATCTGAGGTACAATATTACTGTTTATAGCTGTGTTCAGCTTTATGAGGCACAGTACAGACTGATCAGGGTAAGATTTAAAGGAATTGCATGTTGGTTAGAAATTTCATCTGACAGCACATTGTGATGACAGCTGTTTCATTATTGGTCAGACTCACTAACAACAATAATGACGTGCATTTTATGTTTATTCTGACACCTTCTACAAATGCTCATAAAACATGGTTTAAAGGGACAAAGTGTACTTTATGTATTTTATTATTTAAAATCAATATTTTTATTCATAAATATTTATCCTCAACGGTGTACAACCTCTGCCAATTATTTGACTTATCCTCATAAACGAACAATTTATTATCTTTATATACATGGGACGGGTATGTCCACGAAGGCTTCAATGTCATTCTGCCATCTTGAAAAACTATAATAGCAGAGAGGGACATAAAGTACTAGGTCAACGCGTTTCCACAATGTGTTTTCGTTCAGAGCCAGTGTGACGTGACTGAACACAGCAGAAACGGAGGAGCAGAGCAGTGAGAGGCGCAAGGTTAAAAGCTGCATTGCAAATCCTCGTTGCCAGAAAAGTCCAAAATATATCATAAAAGGAAACGTGACCGGAGATTACAAAAAACACGAGTTAATGTCGGAATAGATTTTTTTCAGGTGGATGGAGCTAATGCAAGAGAAAGATTTCAGAAGAGACTCCCACAGTCCGCAGAGTATCAGCACCCCAGGGAATGAGGAGGAGGCTTCAGGCAGACCCACCAGTCCAAGACAACAACCAGTCCACCGCAAAGAAGAAAACATGCAAGGACAAAAGCCGTTGGTGAAATGGCCAAAATCTAACAGCAAGGAGTGGGAAACCATCAACACAGACTTAAGACTTATCCTAAATAACATCAAAGGGTCAGCTGGAGAAAATGGGCGACCTTATTTACAGCTACAGAGAGGAGAAATGTGGAACAAGTCAAAAATAAACACATGCTTCCCGCCCCCAAGTCCCGTCGGCTGCCAGAAATCCAACAACTTGTAAAAGAGAGGCGACAGCTAAGAAAGTTGTGGAGAAAGGCAACAGTGGAAGAAAGGGAAGGCATCAACGTACTTCAAGGACCTAAAGCAAAGGCTCTCAAAACTACGCCGAGCAGAAAGCTTACGGATGCGCCGGAACAAGAAAGAAAAAGCCAGAACCCTTCTATAAAGATCTGTTTAAATTTGTGAAAGGTATATTCACAAAGGAGAAGAGTGGATCCCTGAAAATATTGTTGTGGAGAAATTTGGAACTTCTCTTCTAATCTTCAAAGTCTGGTTCAGGTCTCGGAAGAAATCGTTCAGAGTCGAAGTCTCAGGTCTCAGGAAGAATGACTTTATTAATAATATTAATAATATTATCAATAAGACCTTGTTGCCAGGAACATCTCAAGGTATGGCGTTTTCAGTTTGGAATTCTCCCAAGACTCTTGTGGCCTTTAACCGTATATGAGATCCCCATCACCAAGGTTGAAAAGTTGTAGCGGCTAGTAAGCACACAGCTGAAGCAGGGGCTTGGAATTCGACATTGTTTAAGTTCTGTTGGTCTTTATGCAAGTTGGAATTACCAATCACAGGGCTCGTTGAAGAGTTTAAATGGGCCAAAGCAAGTCATGACCTCTGAATCTGAGGATGCAGTCATTCAAACAGCAGCCCCCCGGGTGGTAGCAGGAAGAAAAGCCATCAGAAGCTGTTCAGAGTGCAAAGTCTGCGCTTCATTTCAGAGATGTGGTTGGACAAGTACAGCATGGAAGGGCATAGTTTGGACTCATCCCCAAAACTCCTCTGTGGCATCAATAATGGAAAAGAAGTGAACCACCACAATCTCCCACAAACATCGGCAGTACAGGTCAACTTCACAAATTTCGTACCAGCAGGCCAAAATCAGAAACTGAGTACAGCACCTAAGGATACAAGCATCCTGCAGTCAGCGTGGGATTGGAAGTGGACTTTGATAAGAAGCTTGTATTTCCCCCAGAAATAGTGGCTACAACACTCCAACCAGACATGGTCCTGTGGTCTCCAACAACAAAACTAGTGTATGTTGTGGAATTAACAGTACCATGGGAAGATGGAGTTGAAGAGCCTTTGTGAGAGGAAAAAGAATAGATATTCCAACTGAAGGAATACAAATTTATTATATGTTTCGTAAAGGTTTAACAGTATTTTTAACTGAAAAATGGATACAGTGATTACCATTTTGAGGCCCAGAAGATTAAGCCAAGCATTGCAGGTGTCACACATTAGCTTTTGTCTTTTGCACTTCCTGGCCATTAAGTTCAAGATACAGCTCTGCTTTTGTAATGGTAAAGGTTTAACCACTCTAGTCAGACTGATTGGATTAGCATCTCAAGGCACAGAATAACTGCTATGCTGATGAACTGAGGTAACTAGTGGAATCATTTACAGTTGCTTTGTTTCAGTGTCTCCACCTTTATGTAACCCCACCCTCTTTGAAATGTATAAACTAGAATGTAAAGTTTTTTTTAAGTCAGACGATGTTGAAATGACTGCAGCTATCAGCAATAAAGAACTTCTGCTTGGAAAACGTCCATTGTCTCCTCAGCTTCTAACTTTTCTACAAGGAAAAAGTTCCCCACACAACCAAGCAGCTGAAGCATCCCAGAATGGCTGGAATACCAGTATCTTCCCAGTAGAGGTAGGGTGCAGTGGATTTGTTGATACATCTTCCACGAGTTTGTTGAGAAAAATAGGGGTGAAGGGTCACGGTCTCCAACAGGCCATCAAGTCCATGTCAAGTGCTCCCGAGAAAAGCAGTAACTGGCTCTGGATCAAGCGTAAGGACTCCAATTCTGCAGCAAGGTAGAGTAAGATGGTATGTGGGCAGTCTTAGGCCCGACTCAGGGAGAAGGATGCCCCTGCCATGCAGAGCCCATCAGGGATATGAAGGGTATTGAGCCTCATGTAGACGTTGTGGGCTTCAATGAACGAAACGTTGATGAAGCAGGGTGCCCACCTGATGACTCCAATGACATACCTTATCCTCCTTTTCACCACCCCACACTGACTGTTACTGTGAAGAGTTTTCTAATAAAGGAATTGAAACATCTAGTCCTATTAGCTTTACTACCATTACTTCTTTCAACAAGGACCATGGAGCACATACCAAATACATTATAATCTAGGGCTGTTTTCGACTAGATTATAATGTAGATCGACTAGATTATAAATTTTCATAGTCGAATCTGATTCGTTAGATTTTGCCGTAGTCGACTGATAATCAAACCTTTTTTTTTCAGATAGGTCTAGCAGCTATATTTTTTCCATTTCAAACAAAAGAGATGGACGTACGCGCATTAGGCTATTCGTTCTGTGTTTTTTTAGGCTATGTTTAGGTAGTATTTTTCATGTTTTTATCACGCAATCATGTTTTTGATGCGTTGGTGAGCTTGTAACTTGTAACTACGCTTTAGCGATTAGCAGTGGCGCTGCCGAAAATAAAAAGCTGTCACAAAGAACAAATATAGCAAGGAGACATTTTAATTGTTTATTAATAAAGATGAAGTTGACGATGCTGCGCGATCTTCACAGGTGCATGCGCCAGAGAGAAATGCACAGTTCATTTCATAAGCAGAGAGCATTACGTTTTCTTTCGTTTTGAATCGTTCTATTTACAAGTAAACATTTCAATATAGACATATGTTTCAGGTCTGTGGAGTAGACTATACTTATACGCTGAGTTGCGGTAGCTATATTTATGAGACGAGCTCCAGTTCACACATCGGTGCCTCGCCTTGATTATCAGTAATTGTCTACTTTTCCTTCTTATTGATTAAATCAAGACAATTGGTTGACGAAACATTAATTAAACAGAAAAGCACAAAGCCTTTCTTTAAAGTGAATTTCGTTTTTAAAGTTCGCTGTTAAAGTTTTAAAGCAGTCTTTAAGTGCTGCTTCAGAGTAGGGGTTTCATCAACTAGTCGACTAGTCGACTGTCACAACCACTAGTTGGCGCTGTTGGCCTTAGTCGACTAGTCGGAAACAAAATTATGACATATATAGATATATTTTTTTGTGAACTATCCCTTTAAGTACAATACTATATACTATAAGCACTATAAGGCGCACCTTCAATGACCTATTTTAGAAAATTGTTTTAAACGTTTGACTGGGTTTGCATTATGCATCCACTAGATGTGCTAAAGGGAATGCAGCGAGTGTGCGGCGTCACAGATGAGGTGCTTATTTAGTAAGCGTGAGCGGGCTGGGGCGGGCACGTAACTTACATTCGCAACCTGACTCGCAGACAGCAACAGCTGTTGAATGAGACGACCCGGTTACTGTGAACGGGGAGCACTTTATGCACATTCTGTGACGCCGGGGACAGTGTGTCTGTTCGTGTGTGTAAGAGTGAGCACTCGTGAGCGGGAGACACATAACCTGATTTATACGAGGTTGAACTGGCCGTGTGACAAAGCGGGCATAAGATGGACACGAGCGCGAGCAATTGATCCATATATAATGCGCTCCGGATTATAAGGCTTGAGAAAAGGCCGGATTGAGAAAATTAAAGGCTTTAAGTGAGCCTTATAGTGCGGAAAATACGAGTATTACTACTTTCGCTTAGACCAGCATGCGACGTGTTTAATATAGACGCATATTACACCAGATTTTCTCTCAAATGTTTGCTTTCACTTTTGACATAGCCATTTCTGTTTATATAAACATTGTGTGTATTTAACAGTATTAGCATAATAAGACTTTGAAAGATAACTTAGTCCAGTATTCTGGCGCTGTTTGACAGGCGCCTGTGAGCGTCGGGGGTATGCCGCGCGCTCAGGAAAGCGCACGTTAGAACAGCGCATGAATTAATGTTTAACCGGAAAGGCTTATGCAAATAATGAACTTTTGTGAATTGCAGTGTACCGTACCTATTCCTTAACGTGTGATGTGTAGGCTACGTCGCGTTGTACAGTTGAGACAGAGGCGCTAGAACTGATAGAATGCACTGTAACACGATACTACCATATTTCTTCAAAAGCAGATCGTGGAGACATTTACTATTCGTGATATCGCACACCCATAGAATAAACCATTTAACGACAAGTCGACTAGTTGTCGACTGTTATACAAAACCAGTCGACTAGCAAAAATCAGTAGTTGTGAAACCCCTACTTCAGAGCGCTCGTGTCCATCGGAGAACTGTCACGTCTGTAACATTGCTTTTTCCTTTGTGAACACGAAAAATAATATTTTATGTTTTGTGGAGAGCCAACCCTTCCTCATCTGATTTGAGCAGTGTAATTCACAGAATTACAAAAAATATATTTTGCCCCCTAAAACTTAAAGATTTTTTGTCATGCATGAATGCCTGTCTATTTCAGGCTAAATATAAAACGCATACCGTATTTTCCGCACTTTAAAGGGATAGTTCATTTTGAAATTACGTAATTTTTTATATGTTTTAGCTTACCTCAAGGGCATCCAAGATGTAAGTGTCTTTGTTTCCACAGTATTTTCAATTTTGACATTTTTCAGTCAAACCGTTGTTGTCTATCAGTCATACACTGGAGGCTAAGGGGGTCCACCAAAGAGCAGCACAGAGAAGTCCAAATTAAACATGATTGACTCGTAAATGTAAGTACACACTGATGGCCTAAGACACAAACGAGCGGTTTGAGTGAGAAAACGAACAGTATTTATATCGTTTTTATCTCTTGTAATAATAGCCATGAAAAAATGATCTGACGGCACGGGCGCTTTGGTCTGCGCATGCGCTGGAAGTGATCGCCTACGCGCCGACGTCACTCTTTGTTTATACAGAGATTTGGGAAGTTTTACCTTTCACTAAACATATTTAGATATACGGGAAACCACAATGGAAGACGATTTCGGTATATCTAAATATTTTTAGTAAAAGGTAAAACTTCCGAAATCTCTGTGTAAATATTGAGTGACGTCACACGCAAGCGATCACTTCCGGCGTAACATTGAACTGATTCAGTTCGGTTCAGTTGGACATTGGACAACTGATTCAGATCACTGTGATTACACGAGGTAAAAATGATATAAATACTGTTGGTTTTCTCACACAAACCGCTCGTTTAGTGTCTTAGGCCATCAATGTATACTTACATTTACGAGTCATTAAATCATGTTTAATTTGGACTACTCTGTGCATCCTCCAGTGTATGACTGATAGACAACAACGGTTTGACTGAAAAATATCAAAATTGAAAATACTGTGGAAACAAAGACACCTACATCTTGGATGCCCTTGAGGTAAGCTAAAACACATCAAAAATTAATTTCAAAGTGAACTATCCCTTTAAGGCGCACCTTCAATGAATTACCTATTTTAGAACATTTTTCATATATAGGGCGCAACGGATTATGAGGCGCATAAGATTTGACTGGGTTTGTGTTATGCATCCACTAGATGTGGTGGGAATGTAGCGAGTGCGCGTGCCGGAGGTGAGGCCTTTATTAGTGTGAGCGTGCTGGGGCGGGCACGTAACTTACATTCGCAGCCTGACTCATATGAGTATTCAATGTGCGGCGGCTCGCTGACAGCAACGGCTGGCTGTTTTGAATGAGACGACCCAGTTACTGTGAACGGGGAGCGCTTGATGAACATTCTGTGACGCGCGAGCAGTCCGGGACAGTGTGTCTATTCGTGTGTCTGTTGTGAGCGCTCGTGAGCGGGAGACACACATAACCTGATTTATACGAGGTTGAACTGGCCGTGCACTATTCGACTATAACGTTCATAGACGAATCAGACCTCTCCGAATCGAATCGTCGAATCCTCGACTATTAGAAGTCAGCCCTATTATAATCACCATTTGCCACAACATACCTTTTTGCTGTAGCGATTGGGTGAATAGACAGTATTTCGGCACTTTACGCATTTACCAGGGTCACTGAACGCTGGCAAACATAACAGAGCCCTACTACAGCCAAAGCAATAAACAAGCAGGGATAGGCTAAAACAGCTACAATAAAAGTGTACCTCCTCTGTGCTCGTCAGTCTAGACACACACAACCAGTAGCGCCATTGGTAATCACTCGGCAACACCTTGCGCTACAAACAGCACCCCGGAACACTGCTGAACTTAGCAGCATTAGCAGCTAGCTATAGTGGATCGCGCCCGGATGTGGACCCCAGGTGCCTTTACACATGCCTGTTCTCAATTCTCATAAAAATATATCATGCCAATTACAATTACACAATTAAACAATTAAAAGCCAATTCAGAAGTAATATTTGCATTTCAACAATTGCTTAAAGATGACTGTGACAGTAAGAAATGTATACCTGACAGAGATATACAGTGGTGTGTGAGTGTGTTCTGAGTGTAAGAGACACATCACTGCATAGTTTTCTGGTTCCAGGTTCCCAAAGCCTGCTCTGCCACTTACCCTTAAATACTCAGACCAGAACAAAAGACAAATATTTTTAGAGTTGTTTTGGGTCTATTCAAGTACCCCAGAGGCTAACACCTGGTTTCGAAGGAGTGGGGAGCATTATCAGATATCTTGAAGAGACACCACCCAAAAAGGAGGACAGAATTCTCCTAAGTTTTCAATCTTTCACAGAATATCAATGACTGCTATTAAATTACCTGCTTTATTGCAGGGGGTATGATCTCAGCTTTTGTCTTAGCAGGAAAATCAAGTTTTACATAATCTTAATAGTGTTGTGTTTATAGAAGTAAATAAATTAATAAATTGGTATTTAAATAGTAAACGCTTATGTTAACTTTATTATTGTAGGTGTAAGCAGTTCTGGTTAGATGTTCTGGTTGCTCCATGTAAACGCCTGAAATGTTTATTTGACAAATATAACATCTTATACTCTTTGTCTGTGATAAAGAAAGCAAACACTGTGAAAGTGTCACTATGGGAAGCAGAAATTGATGGATCTGTTTTAAAGTTCTCCTATAAACCTATAAACTAGATTTGTGCTTCTCAATCTTGTCCTACAGGCCCCATCACTACATGTTTTCTGTCTCCCTCAACAGGCAGAGATCAAACCAACCAGAGTCCAGCTGTGAATCCATGGACCGGTCTATGAGAGAGCCAATAACTTACAAGGAAAGACAAACATCAACTGATCTGAGGTACAACATTTTTTGTCTAGAGATAGTATATATATATATATATATATATATATATATATATATTTGAAGTCTTGAGCCAATCATCTCTTCCTCTTCTCTATCAGTTTTAGCATGAAAACATAATTAACACAAATTAACTTCATATGTTAAAGGATACAATACACAGTGCTTTTTTTGTGATTGTTGCTAGCAAAAATCCTTGATTATGCGGCCCATATTCTTTAAAAATGCGATGGAATTGTCAGGATTTGTCATGTTGTGTGTGTTAACTTATGGCCTGTGGTTTGTCATGTGTCTTTGTTTAGTCTGGTCTGTTATGTTAATTCCTTGTGCTCTCCTGTCAATTGTCTGACCCCGCCCATCTTGTTACCTCATTATTGTTTAATTTCCCTCACCTGCCTGCCTTGTTACCCTCGTATGTTTGTTCCTTATTTAAGGTCCTTGTGTTGGTTACTCAGTGTTGGTTCGTTGTCGTATAAGATCATTCTGTTCTGTGAGCTGTCTTGATCAAAGTTTGTACCTTGTTTGTTAATTCTAGTCTCATGTCTTTTTCAAGTTTATTAGTCTAGTATTGTCTACGTTCGTTTGCCCCCTTGTGGGTTTTTGTTTTCTATCTGTTAATTAAAGTTATGTTTATTTATGACTGTCTGCGCTTGGGTTCATTTCTGCATTTCGTGACAGGAATATGCGGGATATGTATGACATTTTATTGCAATGAAATTGCGGGAACTTGCAAAAAATGTGGTTTGATGAAAAAGAGAAAAAAAACTAATTTCCCCCAACACCTTGTTCTCGCTAGGCTACTACCTTCAATATAAAGAGTAATTTCTTATTACTTCATATTGATAAGCAAGCATGCTACATCACAGAAAGTGCTGGGAATATTTAATTTCTCATCTTGTTTTATTTCAGAATGTAACAAGTGGAATTAAGATGTGGCCTCCAATCTTATTTTTTTATTAAGTAACGATGTGGACGGTGGAATGTGTGACAGGCGGTTATACGAGTGCGGTTTGGGAATAAAGTGTAATTGTGAAATGCCAGTGGCCTCTATGAGTCTGTCTGGCCTCTGCAATAACTTCAGCTGTGAGCTATTCCTATTTTCTTCCCGACACAATGCGTTACAAGACCTTAATGACCTTGCATGGCTGACACCGCCGTCGGTGTATGAATGAGTGTATGAATGGGTGAATGTGAGGCAAATGTAAAGCGCTTTGGTCAGGCGCGGAGTTTGCGGGGGGGCAGGGGGAGCGTTGCCCCCCCGGTGGCTGAAACGGGTAATCGCATTTTCTTAAAAAAGCTGTAAAAAAACTACCAACCCCAATCTCTTTAAGTTATCGCTCACTCGGTCGATTGTGTCATCTAACTCTGAGAGAAGCTTTTCTGCGATAAATGGGCGTCAATTTGAAATGTGCTGGGGACAGAGACGTACTCGAAAGGGCATTTTCACAAGTGCTGGGTACGCATTCATTTTCTCTCTTTCGAGTTGGTCATGTTTTGAAAGACGATGTTCTGTAGCTCCTGATGTACATAAATAAAAATGAGCACAATGTCCGAGTATAGTGAGTATATAAAGTATATACGCCCTTTATTGCATAAATAAAAATGAGCACAATGTCAGAGTATAGCACTTTTTTCATGTGTATAGCGAGTATATAAAGCATATACTCCCTTTTTCGTGTATACATGGTCCAGATCCAGGACTCGGGAGGTTCGAGGTTCTAATCCGCACTCGTAAAGTTTTTTTTTCCCCTCATCAAAACCAATAGGTAGCCTAATCCCGTGTCTTAAAATTTTTTCAATGATTCATGAAGTATAAATGCGAAATTGAAATAGTTTTTTTAATCATTATCATTGCCAGAATGTGTTTTGAAAAAAGGAAAGAAAACTTTAAGGTTGAAGATAATATTTTAACAGTGCAAAAGTGGTCCACATTTCATGATCCTATAACGAAGATGCGACGCGAAGTGGCTGTTAATGGGAAGTTCTAGCTGTTTACAATGACATAAAGGCAATAAAATATCAGTGTATTGTTTTACTGTTTTTTCTTGGGATAAAAATAAATATGTGTTTATTTAGCATGTTTTTTTTTTTTTGCCCCCCCTGGCTCGAATGTCAAACTCCGCCTATGGCTTTGGTGGCCATTAGGTCTATGAAGGCGCTATATAAATGCAGTCCATTTAATAAACCAAGATTTACAAAATTACAAAACGCCTCAGGTTACGACTGTAACCTATGTTCCCTGAGAACAGGGAACAAGACAATACGTCGAATGACGCTATGGGGAACGCCTCAGGCGTGACAGATGTCTGAAATCAAATACCAACTCACAGCAATCATGTTGATCGGTGACAGCCCGTGCATCATCAGCTGGAATGATGAGCGCATCAATCTGGATGTAGAAAAAGAGCGCCTTAAAACCGTGACAACATCCTATCGTCTGAAGGGACTGTTGCAGGCAGGCCCCGAGGCATGGCAACGAGACGAATTGTCTCGTTCCCTGTTCTCAGGGAACATATGTTACAGTTGTAACCTGAGACATTCCCTTTCGAAGGGAACTCAACAATACGTTGAATGATGCTATAGGGAACGAGTAATTTCAGAACGATGCTATACAGAACCAGTAATTTCAAGGAACACTGAAACCACTCACCCTTTGTCACATCGGGCTGTCAGTGACAGCACTCCCTATCGGTCAAAGCCCAAGCTAATGAAACAAGAAAAAAAAAACGTAATAAACGTGAGTAAGTCTGGGCCAGCTCAAAGGCTTTAGGACCACAACTTCCAAATAGAAGGGGTCCCTTCTAAGGAGTGTGGCTAGGGGGCCAAAGGGACCCCCAGCCAGTCACTATTCAGGAGAACACTCCTCCTGAAATGCCCCCAGGTTGACCTGGTGATCTGTACTAAGACACACAATCTGGCCATATCCAGTCCATCCGAGACAGAGCCTCTGGAAATTGCCTAGGAAAGGCATCCAAAAACTGAAGGCCTGCGAAGCTGGCAGACACCATCGAGTTTCGGATCACAGAGACGGGATCCTCCGGAGAGTGTGACTTAACCTCAAAACAACGGGAGTCGTTCACTCAAACCGGCGACCACACCGGGTGGGAGCTCGTACTGAGGAAGGTCAGTGAGACCCAGCCTGGTGACCACAACCTGTGGGAGCTTACTTTCAGGCAGTGTTAATTTCGTTGACGAAAATAATGACGAAAATTACTCGTCAACTACATTTTTTCACAGACGAAAACGAGACGATAACTAAATAAAAACTAGTTTTGAATGACAAAAACTATGACAAAAATCTATTGACATTTGTCAACGAATAAAAACTAGACGAAAATGTTATATAGTGATGATTTGGGAAGCGATCCAGTCAGAACTGATGTCCTGCGTGTGTGGTAGATGCCCACATTGGTATTGTAACGTTCTGATCTACCCCACGATCTCATAAAACATTAAAACGTGTGATCGCCTGGGAGAATGAGTAGAGCAGACATATAGATATGAATAAGAGTGACGATGCAAAAAAAGAGCTTTATTCTGTTCGGTTCTCCGTGCACACACACCCGACCCGAAGCGCGCAGCCATGCACACACACACATATGAAGTGTGCGAGGACTGAACTGAGCTCTCTTTCGTGTCTGAATGGACAAATACACACAACATTATGTCTAAATGTCCGTTTCGGACAGTATTCATGCAAACTATGTCGATTATGACAAACAGTTGTGAGTGTATCAGATGTGCATCAGTGCAATTAGATCCCCATGTCATTGGAAATGATCCGACATCTTAAAGTGATTGTGGCAATAAACATATGTGGTCTATGTCCTTAATATTGATCAAGCAGCAGATGAAAAAGAGAAAAGCATTCACTGTTTGTTAATAGCTTTAGTAAACAGGCTAATAAGGATTAATTCTATTTAATTTATTAAAATAAATGTCTGCTTGAAAGAATAAAGAAAGATGTATTCAAGTTATAAAGAATGCATAAATCATTAATTGAAAAGAAGACTACTTGTAGGCTACTTTAGGAAAAGTGGTTTTATTTAATTTTAAGATTTTTTTAAGTCACAGTAGTTAAATCCGTATCTGTATTGCATGTTCAGACTTTTAAATCATTCATATTAACAGGTTAATAGATGTTTTTTTCAGGAGTATGGGTTTGTAAATTTTATTCTATTCTAAATTCTAAATAAATGCATTATAATTTAACTAAACCAATTATATTTTAGTCGACTAAATCTACTGTAGATTTAGTCGACTAAAATCATATTGAATTTCGTCGAATAAAACTAGATTAAAACTAAAACAATTCAGATGACTAAAATAAGACTAAAACTAAATGCCATTTTAGTCAAAAGACTAAAACTAAATCAAAATTTGCTGACAAAATTAACACTGCTTTCAGGAAGAACTGATAAGGCCTGTACCCTCAAAAACCACATCAAGTGGAAGCTACTTCCAGAAGTAAGCCAGAGAAGGGCGTCCGTCGTAGCCTACTTAAGCGACAGGACGCCTCATAAAGTGGGACCCGAGAAAAGACCAGGGTCTGAGCCACATAAGAAGGGTTCGAAACGTACCGCATACGTTCAGATGCCGCGCCCACTTCCCTCGAAAAGTGGGACAGACGAGGGCAGAGAGTTCTGATAGGATTCCCTCGAGAGCTTCCCGCGCGTGCTCTTCTCCCAGGCAGAACACGCACAGATCGTGTGAATCCTCCAGTGTCAAATATCTAGACACAGGTCAGCACACTCGCGAAAAGTGTTTATCCGCGTCTCTGCACGCTTCATCGTTGATACTATCAAACAGACAAACGTCCCTGAAGACGAAAAGGATGTCACGGTTTCAAGGCGCTCTTTTTATACATCCAGATTGATGCACTCATCATTCCAGCTGATGATGCACGGGCTGTCGCCGGTTAACATGATTGCTGTGAGTTGATATTTGATTTCAGACTCCTGTCACGCCTGAGGCGTTCCCCATAGCGTCATTCGACGTATTGTTGAGTTCCCTTCAAAAGGGAACATTGATGAGTCGAACAAGTTCTGTAGCTTTACAAAACGAATATGCTACAACATAAAGTGTGCTCCTGTTTTACAACTTTTTCGATGATGTTCATGTCGCGTAATTACAGTATGTCACTTCATAGCGTTCCCATGGCAACAGGGGGAAATGGCTGCTCTTGTGTGAAGCAAACACAACATTTTTCAACTTTCTGTTAAGATATATGTGACTTTTTTGCAACGAAAATGCGAGGATAATGAAATCATGCAAGCCCCGCATATTTTGCATGGAAATCGGCAATTTATGCGGCGAAAGCGCGGTGTATGTGAAAAAATGCGGCCCCCGCATGAATATGCGGACTTTGGCTGATTATGCTCTAAATCATGCGATCGTATAATCATGTTTTTCTGGAGGGACTGAATCCAACTCAATGAAATGGATCATCTCGTATTTAATTGCTTAATCAGTTGAAAGAGTGTAATGTTTGTTGCAATGTTTCCCCAGGAAAGTTATCTATCGTTCATAGTTCATTAGTAAAATAGTACAAAGAACACTGGAGAGGATAATTTTGCTAAATATTTATTTTACAGCATATGTTGAGAATGATGTTTCTTAAAGAATTAACATACATATAAAGTATTTATAAACGAAATAACATAATCAAATTGAGAACAGAATTAAATCATGAAATCCTTATCATATCCGCTCTAATGGCTTGTAAAAATGGCAAAATAACAGCTAACATACTTCATATCAACGACACTGTTACTTGCATGATGTTGCGTAATTATTTAATTAAAGGGATAGTTCACTTTGAAATACATTTTTGGTACATTTTAGCTTACCTCAAGGGCATCCAAGATGTAGGTGTCTTTGTTTCCACAGTAGTCACATATTTTTAGGTCAAACTGTTGTGGTCTATCAGTCATATAATGGAGGTCTATGGTCACCACCTCAAAGAGCATGCACAGAGAAGTCCAAACTAAACATGATTTAATGACTCGTAAATGTAAGTATACATTGATGGCCTAAGACGCAAAACGAGCGGTTTGTGTGAGAAAACGAACAGCATTTATATCGTTTTTACCTCGTGTAATCACATCCACGTCCAAGTGATCTGAAGGCACGGGCGCTTTGTGGCTGTTGTAACAAGAGGTAAAAACGATATAAATACTATTCGTCTCACGCAAACCGCTCGTTTCATGTCTTAGGCCATCAATGTGTACTTATATTTACGAGTCATTAAATCATGTTTAATTTGGACTTCTCTGTGCATGCTCTTTGAGGTGGGGACCATAGACCTGCATTATATGACTGACAGACAAGAATGGTTTGACCTAAAAATATCAAATTTGAAACTACTGCGGAAACAAAGATACCTACATCTTGGATGCCCTTGAGGTAAGCTAAAACATGCCACCAAAAATAATTTTCAGAGTGAACTATCCCTTTAACTAGTGTTCTTTTATTTTACAACTAATTTTACCTATTTAATTCATGTTGAAATCTGTTATTTTCCAAAGCACATTTAAATCAGATCTCCTGAAGAAGTTTCAGTGTGTATGTGAAGGAACAGCAAAGCAGGGAAACCCAACACTCCTGAATGAGATCTACACAGAGCTCTACATCACAGAGAGTGGAAGTGGAGAGATCAATAAGGAGCATGAGGTGAGACAGATCGAGACACAGTCCAGGAGTGCAGCAACAGAGGACACACCGATCAAATGCAGTGACATCTTTAGACCTTTACCTGGACAAGACAAACCCATCAGAACTGTGCTGACGAAGGGAGTCGCTGGCATTGGAAAAACAGTCTCTGTGCAGAAGTTCATCGTGGACTGGGCTGAAGGGAAAGAGAATCAGGACGTCCAGCTCATATTTCCACTGGCTTTCAGAGAGCTCAACTTAATGAAGGACAAAACACTCAGTCTTTCAGATATTCTTCATGTCTTTTTCCCTGAAACAAAAGAAAAGGAAATATCCACGGATGAGTATAAAGTGCTGTTCATCTTTGATGGTCTGGATGAGTGTCGCCTGTCTCTGAACTTTAAGAGTGAAGGGAAACTGTGTAGTATATCTCAATCGGCCTCAATGGACGAGCTGCTGACGAACCTCATTGAGGGGAATCTGCTTCCCTCGTCTCTCATCTGGATCACCTCCAGACCAGCAGCAGCGGATCTCGTCCCCTCTGAGTGTGTCCATCGAGTGACAGAGGTACGAGGCTTCAATGAGCCACAGAAGGGGGAATACTTTAAGAAGAGGATCAGTGATCAGAGTCTGGCCAATACAATCATCACACACCTGAAGTCCTCGAGGAGCCTCCACATCATGTGCCACATCCCAGTGTTCTGCTGGATCTCAGCCACTGTTCTAGAGAAGATGTGCAGTGAAGCAGAGAGACGAGAGATTCCCAAGACTCTCACTCAAATGTACACACACTTCCTGCTCATTCAGACCAACATCAAACATGAGAAGGACTATGAGAAGAAAGTGAAAGATAAAGACTTGATTCTTAAACTGGGGAAACTGGCTTTCCAGCAGC
This sequence comes from Pimephales promelas, assembly GCF_016745375.1. The sequence goes on from NW_024121456.1 coordinate 34,074, forward strand.
TTGTAAAAGGCCACCTGATCTTTTATGAAGAAGACCTGAGCGAGTGTGGCATTGATGTGGCAGAAGCATCAGTTTACTCAGGATTGTGCACTCAGATCTTCAGAGAGGAGTTGGGCTTGTATCAGGGGAAAGTATTCTGCTTTGTTCATCTGAGCATCCAAGAACATCTAGCAGCACTATATGCACACATTTACTTTACAAACAACTGCATAAATGCATATTGGAAGACATTTAATCCATTGCCTGGCCTGCATCAGACAGCTGTGGATGAGGCTTTACAGAGTAAGAATGGACATCTGGACCTTTTCCTGCGTTTCCTTCTGGGTCTCTCATTGGAGTCCAATCAGACTCTCTTACAAGAACTACTGGCACAGACTGGAAGCTGCTCCTACAACAAAGAGGAAACAGTTCAGTACATCAAACAGAAGATCGGGGAGAATCGCTCTCCTGAGAGATCCATCAATCTCTTCCACTGTCTGAATGAACTGGGTGATGATTCACTGATGCAGGAGATCCAAGATTATGTGAAATCTGGAGAAATAGGAGAAACCAAACTCTCCTCTTCACAGTGGTCAGCTCTGGTTTATGTGTTGCTGACATCAGAACACAAGATGGATGTTTTTGATCTGAAACAGTTTATCGGTTCACAAAATACAGCAGATGAAGTTCTTCAGAAGCTGCTGCCTGTGGTTAAAGAAGCCAGATCAGTTCAGTAAGTTACTCTGACAGCAATCCTTACACTGATAAAACATGATCACACACACACACACACATATCATATTTTTATATACATCATATTTATATCAGTGTTTCCTGAACTGAGAGACTGAAGAGTGCCATTGTTCTCTACAGGTTGAGGGATTGTGGTGTTACAGATGAAGGTTGTGCTGATCTGACTTCAGCTCTGAGATCAAACCCCTTACACCTGAGAAAACTGAATCTGTCAGGGAATAATGTTGGAGATTCAGGAGTGAAGCAGCTTTCTGATCTACTGAAGGATCCTCACTGTAAGCTGGAAATACTCAGGTAAGCTTGTATAAAAGTCTCAATTTCGTCTGTTTTTACTCCAGTGGTGAATAATGAATAAAATACAAAAATAATATATATAAAAAAGTTTACCAACAAGTAACTGTTAAGGATGTTTAAACTTCAATGTATTCTTTCAAACACTTCCGATGTTATTTTACTTGTGGTAGTTTATGGAAGTTAAAAAAATGACTGGATGATGTGAAGAGGTGACAACTGCTTTCATATACATATATGTTGAGGATAAATTCATATATATCATATTTATATCAGTGTTTCCTGAACTGAGAGATTGATCATTGTTCTCTACAGGTTGAGTAATTGTGGTGTGACAGATGAAGGTTGTGCTGATCTGGCTTCAGCTCTGAGATCAAACCCCTCACACCTGAGAGAACTGGATCTGTCATGGAATAATGTTGGAGATTCAGGAGTGAAGCAGCTTTCTAATCTACTGAAGGATCCCCACTGTAAACTGGAAATACTCGGGTAAGTTTGTATAAAATGTCTCATATGGTAAATAATGATTGTCTTACAAAAAAAATCTACTGTGAAATTACTAATAGGATGTTTTTGTTTTCATTAGATTCTTTCCAACGTGTCTGACATAATTTCACAATATTAATGATAGTATAAACAGGACTGGATGATGTAAAGATGTGATAACCGTGTTCATATACAGATATGCTGATGATTTCCGGGCACTTAGATAAAAAAGAATATTCGGTCACACTTTATTTTAAGGTGTCATTCTTACAGTATAATTATATATTTAAGTACCGACTAATATTAAGCAACTACATGTTCTTACTATATGGTTAGGGTAGGATTAGGATTTGGTTAAAGGGTAAATTACATAATTATGCATAATTTACTGTTATTACTATGGAGGGTAGATGTAACATATGTAACAAGGACATTGTGAAATAAAGTGTATTGAATATTCTTGCAATTTTTATGGAAACTAACCCCCTCAAGCAGTTTGTAGAAGCGGGTCTGAACCTTAGACTGGAACTGTTAATGGTGTTGTGGATTAATTGTCTGATTGTGAAGTTCCTGCTAATCTGAGCTCTAGATCCTGAACTGAGAGACTGAAAAGTGTCATTGTTCTCTACAGGTTGAGTAAGTGTGGTGTTACAGATGAAGGTTGTGCTGATCTGTCTTCAGCTCTGATATCAAACCCCTCACACCTGAGAAAACTGGATCTGACTGTGAATAAACTATGTTCCTCAGGAGTGAAGCTGCTCTTAAATCTGAGAAAACATCCACATTATAAACTGGAGACGCTTGAGTGAGTAGTGATGATTAAAACGGTTCATATTTTAATTGAATTGAAAGTTGATTTTGTTTCTGCTTAGTTTACTTTCCTTGTGATGATTAATTACACACTATAAGCATGTTTAATAAGAGTTTGATTCATTAATTTTTTATAATAGTTAGCAACAGTTAACTATCTACAAGTTACTTTTTATTTAAAAATGTAAATATTTAGCTTTTATCACAGTCTTTTTATCCCTAAATGATGTATTTTGAGAGAATGCCAATTGCAATAGAAGAGATTGCAAATATTTATCTTTACTTTCTTTATCATTAATAAAACTGACCCAGTGATTTAGAAATACGACAGTCACACAGGATTATAGATAAGGGTCAAGGGTCATCATTCATGGTAATTTAGGTGCCAAATCAAAATCTGAATGTTTAAAAACAGCTTCAACAATCATGTATCACAGTGTTATATTATAATCTTTCACTTAATCATTTAAGTAGTTTCTTTTAGTTGTTCTAAACTGGATAATACAATAATGTCAAACATTTGACCTTTGTTTCTTGCTTACAGGTTTTAGATGTTAGTCTGGCCTTCTCTGGATCAGCTGATGGAGAATAAAGAGCCACTACACACACAATCACATTCTACAGAATCAACAGACACAAACCCACAGTGATAATCACACACACGTGTTTGTGTAACTTTACAGAATGATCCAATCCTTCATCCAAAGTCAAACAAGGAAACCTTCATTCAGGTGTAACTGGATAAATATTCTCAATGTTCAGATCCAATCTGACTTTTAACCTGTAATGCCTGAATCATAATTAAACACAGTTTGTTTGTTGGTCAGAGGAGAACGAAGTGACTGAGTCTGGTTCCTGCCAAGGTTTTCTCCATTCTGTCACTGATGGAGTTTGAGTTACTGTCACTTTCGCTTCTGGCTTGCTTAGTTGGAGACACTTAATATTCAACAATATTATTGATCTGCCGCTTTGACAACATTATATGAGAACTGAGCTGAGCTGGACGATGACATCACAGTTTTCTCAAGAGCGGCTGTATAGATAAATAAACTAAATTAATATCTTTTTACAACAGAAATTAGTCATCAATGAATTTATTTAATCTGGACAATGACATTATTTTCTTGTAAATCTGCTGTATGGCCAAAACAAACTTTGTTGTATTATTTAGCTTATTTCATTGGTGGGGGTTGAGGAGATCCCCCATATGTAAATTTCTATGTAAAATGCTTTGAGTTCCAAATAAACTGCTATATAAATGTAATGAATTATTATTATTATTTGCCTGTTATCACTGTGAAGCTGTTTTGAAACAATCTGTATTCTAAAGAGCGCTATATAAATAAAGGTGACTTGACTTTTGTTTCAATAGGAAGTGACATTTATTTTGGCAAATGTTCTACTAAAAACATATCCATATATAAAATTAATTTAATTACTTAATTTGAGTAATACAGCAGTCCACACATATTAGAAATGTCTTTGATTATAGGCTATTAGTTATAAGTTAATCATCTACTGCACTGATTCTCAAAGTGAGGTACAGGCTCCCTGTAGTGGTACACAGAGGAGTCACTGAATTTCACAGTACGATCACATTGATTATTCACAGAGGCCCTCATTTATCATTCTTGCGTACAAATGGGTGTATAATTGGCGACTTGTTATTTAGAAGAAGAATGTCATTATTATTTGTATTATTATTATTATTATTATTATTATTATCATTTAAAAGAAGAAGAATATATTTTTTATTATTTTATCAGTCTGAATTATTTTTTGGTCATTTGTCTCTTCATTACCGAACCCAGTCCGTGCGCACCTGGCGGGGATAATCCTGAAATGTCAGGGTAAAGCACACAGGCTCACAACTGAAGGAATACATATGCTTAAAAATCAAATGCTTTGGTAAAGTCACACAAATTAAACATTGAAATCCATGTTGCACAAAAATAAACACTAAAAGTTATAATTACTAAGTCATAATACATCATATCTTTTAGTTTGTCGGTCCGTTTTGTGGTGTTAGGATGTTTTCTGCGCATTTCCGCACTAACTCAAAACGTGCGTACACCACCTCCTGAGCTGGTGTAAGATTTGAGCATGCCGTACGCCAACGTCCATATTGATAAATCTCAAAGTCTCCGTGGTTTTTGGTGTACACCAGGTGTACGCTGGAAATTTGGTGTACGCACTTTTGATAAATGAGGGCCAGTGTGCGCACCTTTAAGCAAACTTTGAGCTGTGCGTACGTACATTCTGGAGACAAAGGGAATTGGCGACACCGATGGTGAGCTGGAGTTAAATGTCTTTTTGGTCACTTTTAGACCGAAAATCTGAAGAAAATTATAGCCTATAGGCTACAGACTGAGAGATAATAGCCTACAGCCGGGAACTACACTGCGACCAAAATGGTCGCATATGCGACCTTTTGAAATCCCATTGCGACCCTAATTTTTAATGGGTCGCAAATGTATCACGGACTATTTTGACGGGTCTGTTTTTTTTTAGTTTCTTTCGGGTTGTATTTAATCTTCTAAAACCTGTCGGATCGTCCGCTTTTTGTCCCGCCAAAGCCTTTTTTGATCGCGGTGAGTGTTGTGGAGTAGAATGACTGATGCGTTTGACAGGGCGCAAACGAGCTGAGAGAGAGAGAGAGAGCGCCCTGGCCGCGCGCGCACTATTACGTCTTCACACAACACAAGCGCTGTCTTGCTCTCTCTCTCTATCGCGCGCATATTATTCAAATGACATGATAGTTAAAGGTTTGTGTCTTTATAATGGGCATGCTAACCATAATCATAGGCTACCATCTGAGCCTGCATGGCGGCAGGAAAAAGACGCAGAGATGTAAGACACCGTGTCTCTTCCTTACACCAAAGGTAGATTTGCGGTCTGGTGTTCGGCTGATAAACTCTGCCATGAGCTAACTAATTATATTGCTAGCGCTGATATTGACATCGACTAACGTTATATGATCACTAGCAGTTTTTTAGACTAACGTTAGTTTTTTCATAATCATAATCGCGTGATTCGCGTCAAGACACCTGATTGGCTAATACTACACACTGAAGATAAATTAAATGTTTTATTAAATAATTACTGAAAATATCCCTCTCTTCATCCCACACCCCAAACATGACATACAAAATGTTGTGGAACAGAAACAACCAGAGATATATTTATAAGCTATCATTTTATTGTCATCACAGCTTTCCAACAGTCCTGCGTATGATTCTACATTGATTAAAAAAGAAAATCAAATGTGTTTTAATGGTAATTATTTTATACGGAAATCATGTATTTATAATTCAGATGAGAATAAAGTTAGGGTTAGTTAAAATTAAGGAAAAAATATATATTGATCTGAAATATTGCAAATTAATTTTACATTCATTCAAGTACAATTACCAAACATATATCAAGGTCATTTTGTTTTTTTATTAATTTAATTAATAAACTAATTATATAAAACTATTGTCAGTGCACTACAAATAAACTGGTTCTATGCCTTTATTAATAAAACTTAAACAACTTAAAAAAATACGAGGCTTAAGACATTTATAAAAATGCCATTTTTGTTTTGCTTTTCACTCCATTGTACCGAAATCGTACCGAACCGTCTGAATGTCTGAACCAAGGTATGAACCCAACCCAACCGTGACTTCTGTACCGTTCCACCCCTAATGCAGTTTCATTATTATTCATTACTATCCAGAGTGCGGCTTACTATAAATAATTTGTGCGACCAAATCATGTTTTGCGCCAGTAACTGAAAAAGTTAGTAGCGCAAGTGCCACCAGTGGAAAAGGTTAGTGTAGTCCCCTGTACAGATATAATTTCACTCACCAAGCCTATCACTTGAAGCCAATATCCATCCCTTTGTGTTTTTAATACAAAAAAAAAGTCAACCTTCAAATAATTATGTTCAGTTATGCACTCAATATTTGGTCGGGAATCCTTTTGCAGAAATGACTGCTTTAATGTGGCGTGGCATGGAGGCGATCAGCCTGTGGCAGTGCTGAGGTGTTATGGAGGCCCAGGATGCTTCAATAGCGGCTTTAAGCTCATCCAGAGTGTTGGGTCTTGAGTCTTTCAACTTTCTCTTCACCATATCCCACAGATTCTCTATGGGGTTCAGGTCCAGAGAGTTGGCAGGCCAGTTGAGCACAGTAATACCATGGTCAGTAAACCATTTACCAATGGTTTTGGCACTGTGAGCAGGTGCCAGGTCGTGCTGAAAAATGAAATCTTCATCTCCATAAAGCTTTTCAGCAGATGGAAGCATGAAGTGCTCAAAAATCTCCTGATAGCTAGCTGCATTGACCCTGCCCTTGATAAAACACAGTGGACCAACACCAGCACCCTAGACCATCACTGACTCTGGGTACTTGACTTCAGGCATTTTGGCATTTCCTTCTCCCCAGTCTTCCTCCAGACCCTGGCACCTTGATTTCCGAATGACATGCAACCACTGAGCAACAGTCCAATTTGCCCAGTGGCCTCTGTCCATCATGGCCTACTAATCATCCCCATATATACCAATTGGCTTCATCACTGTCTCCTCTCCATCAGTAAGCTGGTGTGTGGTGAGCGTTCTGGCGCACTATGGCAGCCGTCGCATCATCCAGGTGGAGCTGCACACTGGTGGTGATTGAGGAGATTCCCCTCTCTATGTAAAGCGCTTTGAGTGCCGAGAAAAGCGCTATATAAATGTAATGAATTATTATTTAATTATTATTACTCCAGACTCAGACCACTGCTTCCGCAGGTCCCCCAATGTCTGGAATCAGTCCTTCTCCACAATCTTCCTCAGGGTCTGGTCACCTATTCTCGTTGTGCAGCGTTTTTTTGCCACACTTTTTCCTTTTCCCACTGAGGTGCCTTGATACAGCACTCTAGGAACAGCCTTTTTGTTCAGAAATTTTTTTCTGTGTCTTACCCTCTTGCTTGAGGGTGATGGCCTTCTGGACAGCAGTCAGGTCGGCAGTCTTACCCATGATTGCGGTTTTGAGTAATGAAACAGGCTGGGAGTTTTTAAAAGCCTCAGTAATCTTTTGCAGGTGTTTAGAGTTAATTAGTTGATTCAGATGATTAGGTTAATAGCTCGTTTAGAGAGCCTTTTCATGATATGCTAATTTTTTGAGATAGGAATTTTGGGTTTTCATGAGCTGTATGCCAAAATCATCAGTATTAAAACAATAAAAGACCTGAAATATTTCAGTTGGTGTGCAATGAATCTAAAATATATGAAAGTTTAATTTTTATCATTACATTATGGAAAATAATGAACTTTATCACAATATGCTATGAAGGAAAACCATAAATCTTCATGAGTCCTAATAAATACAGTGCATGCTCTCAATAACAGTTTAAATAAATTAAAGAAAGATTTAAACTATGTTTTACTTCTGATATAGATTAAATATGCCATTCTCATACCGGAGTTAAACACTTAAAATACATGAAATCATTACTGAGATGTTGCAATATATATATATATATATATATATATATATATATATATATATATATATATATTATATATTATATATATATATATATATATATATTCAATAAATAGAAATATATATTTGTTGTGAATGCAATGCTTTTGAACACTTTCCCTCTAGCATGCTGTGTTTTAATGTTTTAACTAGAGATAATTGCTAATGACGATAATAGCAGATTGTCTGAGAAAATAGTTCATGCAAATAATGCCCAACTATGTCTATCTGCTTCCATTAAAAATATAAATTAATTAAAAATACTATTTGGCCAGTGGAAAAGATTGAGAAAATCTTTCTCTGAAATGTATTTGACACTATTTGATTTATTCATTCAAAAACAAGGCAAGGATATAGGCTACTAAAAAAAAAAATTATAATTTATTATGACACGGCACATCTGTATTTCATATTTTACTAATGTCTTGTACGTTAACATGGTCTCACGTGGATGAATAATCACATGCAAATGATATGCAGGTAAGGATATGCATATTTAAACTAGGCGTTATAAGCTCCATATATGGTTATTTCGGGGAGGAGACGCACTTGGCACAATCTTCGGCTGACTGGGATTTATAAAGGGAATTTCTGGCGTACGCACGGTTTTATAAATCTGAATATTTTTTGGCGTACGCCATTTTTGGCTTTCGGGCGCACGTACACTTTTAGTAAGGATCCTACGCACAGTTTTATAAATGAGACCCCTGAACTTCGAGATCGCAATAGACGTGAAGGACTATAATGCGTTAAGAGCTCGCTCAAGTACTGCAGAGCTAAAACATTTAGTGCTTTGTACGTAATCAACAATATTTTAAAATGTATGTCCCTTTGCTCACAGCTGATTGGTCCAAGTTCGGTTTGCAACCTCTTACCTGGAACATAACCTGCCCCGGACCAGGGGCCTATACCACAAAGCCAGTTTAGGTGGCTAGCCAGCTATGTTTCAGTTTAGTTTGTGTCAACCCTGGGTTTTAGGTACCATGTAAGTGGTTTGGCTTTTAGCAGCGTTCATCGCCATAGTAACTTACACTCCACGGCTAACCTGGTCCGGGGCAGGCTATGTTCCAGGTGAGAGGTTGCAAACCGAACTTGGACCAATCAGCTGTGAGCAAAGGGACACATGTCTGACGTGATAAAGACACTTTTTTAACCTTCCACATTAAAGGTCACTACATAGCAAATGATTTTTAAAGATACAACATCTTCTGGCTTTTAGCAATGCTTATTAAGGATAATAAATTTGTATGATTTAGATTTTTTTTTACTGTAATTATTCTACCCTTAAATGATCTCACATGTACAGTATAATTTCAGTTCATCAATTATTATTACGCAGATTTTTAATGAATAAGTATATAAAGATAATACAAATACGCTTTAGAATCAATACATGAAGCTATAAAATGACTACATGTGAGCCTAAATTCTCTCTATACTATATTCTCTTATCAACTTTATAAACTAACTTCATAACTTTTAAAGCAAGACCTTTTCTTTTAGTTGTCCTCTTTCATAGACCGCTATTTTCTTCTTGCCGTGTAAATTTGTTTAAAGTCCCTGTAAAGTCAAAATTAAGTATGTGTTCTGAGTTTGTCATACCACAGAAAAATGTGATATTAGCCACCCAGCCAAATTTGAATGATAAAAAAAGCCGGCAAGTACATAAAATAAGCTATCAAAATCATGAAAAAATCAGCAGTTATCTCTGTTCTCAAACGCTGGGGGCGTGTCCGCTGGCTGCGCTGAAACCACGCCCACTCGCGGGAAAGCTGTTGACGGTGATATTAGCTGATACTGCTTTCGGGACGGGAGAATGAATGCTGAGGCGGGAGATAGTCGTTTCGGCCCCGTTCACCAGCAGCATCGGATAATCAGTGAATCCCAGTTGTCTCTGAGGAAAGTTTATAAAACGATCCTGTGTAAAATGATCACTACAGAGGCGGGTGTTGCTGTCGGTGATTCTCAGTTCTTCATCAAGGTTGGCTCTACACAAAATTAATCCACCTCTTCTTGATGTGATCGCCTTTTAGGAAATTTAAATAAAGACACCGATCTGTTTTGTACATGATCGCATCCAGGTAGTAGCCTATGCATTTCCTTGTCAAAGGCATAGCAAGCTAGCAAACTGTAGTAACTAATAGTACTGACGGTAACTTGCGATTGAGCGGCGAATGCAAATGTGCTCTATTGTTAGAGGAGAGATCCGCCCCTGTCTATGGATCAGCCAACGTGCGTCATCAAGTTGAGGCGTGTCCACGAGCTCTTGGGTTCCAGTGCGTCATCGAGCCCTGTTTTAGCTCCGCCCAAACAATCCGTAAAATTGCAATGGTGAAAAACTGTTTAATGGTCTAACTCTGTATTTCAGAACTTCACAGTTCAGTCTTTGTAATATGTTTTAGCAATACATATGTAACATTTATAATGTGTTTAGAATTTTTTTGGTGAATTACCTTTACAGGGACTTTAAATTCTTAATATTTTAATACTTTTATTTAACAAGTAAATTGTGTTGCTTCTCTCGTGAGAAATTAAGAGTTTCACTCTTTCTCAGCATGTGATTGGCTGTTCGCTACTGATGTCACACCTAAACTCCTTAACTCAGGATCAAAGCCTGAGTTGACAGAGAAAGCATCATGTTACCAACAAAACCTGGTTGGATTGGTTTGGTTTTGTCAACTCAAAACTAATCCTGCAACCCTGAGTTCGTTCTACTACCATCATGGTACAGGCCCCTGTACTGTTAGATGTACTAAATTAAAGTAAACCATTACAAAATAAATATTTCATTTATTTATTATAAATTTACATCAAGTTGTATTTGTGTTTATACATTTTTTTTTAATAAAATGTAATGATTTATTTATTTCTATCTATTTATATTTATTTTTATCTTAGCATTCCTTTACACCGTTTTCCCCCAGAGTTTCCCCGGAGCCCCAGCACTCTCTTGTGGCCCCTGAGGGCCCTTAGTTTGTAACCCCTGCTCAAGAGGAGACACAAATTCTGCTGAAAGATTTCTGTTTTAAACTCAGTGCTGCTGTGAAGAAACAGATGTCAGAGAGATCTGGTGTGATTTCTCTCTGCCTCGTGTGTGTGTGTGTGTGTGTGTTTGTGCTTGTGGAGTTTAGAGGTGATGCCTCAGGTTAGTTTGTGTTCTTGCAGACACACTTTCAATGCTCTGAACGATACGAAACATCTCTCAAGAATCTGAAACTCAGCATTTAAGTGTGCGAGAGAGACAGAAAGCAGAAGTGACATATCTCCTCCGATCACACAGTTTCCTCTCACAGTTACACAGCGGAAGACGCCACTTCCTCACACAGACACGACACACACACACTCCTCCGACTGCCCGACGCAGGTAAACACACACTGCATGTCTGCGTCCCTCCGTCCTCTGGTGCGGGATGGAGGCGTTCAGCTCCAAGGACATGGCCATGAAGGCCCAGAAGAAGATCCTCAGTCACATGGCCAGCAAGTCCATGGCTCACATGTTCATCGACGACAACAGCAGTGAGGTTCTGGACGAGCTGTACCGCGTCTCCAAAGAGCACTCGGGGAACCGCGCCGAGGCCCAGAAGGTGGTGAAGAACATGATCAAGATCGCCGTGAAGGTGGGAGTCCTGTTCCGACACGAGAAGTTCAGCGCGGATGAGCTGAGTCTGGCGCAGGACTTCAGGAAGAAGCTGCATCACGGAGCCATGACGGCCATCAGCTTCCAGGAGGTGCAGCATACACATATTCATAATGTTTGCGTGATTATCCGAGAATTATGGTCCATTAGTGCTCTTAAGTCGAGCCTCACTACTGCTAGTGAACCGCTTAAAATTCTGCGTGCGTCGTCATTCGTCATTTCACACCAGACAGGAAGCGACTGCTTAGAACACCCTAGCAACCACACAGAACACCCTAGCAACTCTTTAATGCAGGATGCATTCTGATTTGTTGTCCATTCATCTCAGAGTTAGAATGTTTCGGAGTAAACGGGCCTTTAAGAATGAAGCATCTTATTTTGCATTGTTTTCAAATTGAAATATGTGGAGAAATGTACAAACAAAGTGAAAAATTTGCCTCTAATCTAGTGTTCTGTTCAACTGTAACAATAAAGATACCGTTTCACATACATAGCAGAGATCACGTCATGATAACCCCACAGAGTAATCACTTTCAGAGTGATTTTATTCCAAGATGAACGATAAAAACACTGACAGCCAATCAGAATCCGACAGACTTTAACGAGCTTGAGTATTTAAAGAGACAGGAGCGCAAGCTTATAATAAACAATAACGTGTTTTGATGTGCGTGCTAATATTGTACTTGATGTGAATGATTTGCAATTAATTTTAACATATTTATTTATTCAATTTTAACATATTGAACACAATTAATGCAGCATTGTTTGGCTCACATTGCATTATATATGTTTTGGTCGATCGGATTACAAGTAGATGACGTTAAATAGAGCTGTAAACGGGTATAAACGCTGCGTCCACTTCCAGAGGTTGTGGGAAACGCATTGCTTCGTGTTGTAAACACTCATGTGGACGAATGCGTTCGAACAGCCACTAAACACTGTCTTCTGACCTGATTTTGGGAAGCATGCTAGCAAGATTGGATATTAATTTGTCCCCTTGAGACCCAAGTTTGGTTTGAAGATGAAAAACGTATCAAGCACAATGTTCTCACCGTTCCTGATGTCCAGTGTTCGAATTACACCATGAGCTTCGGGATACAGCTATCTCGACTGGTGACGTCACTCTCCATTTGGGGGTTAATTTTTCTTCCTCTAATATATTTGCATTTCAAGGCTAAAAAAAAGAATGAAAAATGCTTTAAACCCAACACCTGCTCTCTCCATCACCCTTACTTTCTCTCAGTCTCCTCATCTTGCCCAGTCTCTTCCCTCCTAATGCTGAGATTTTTTTAATTTACTGAAGGCCAAAAATGGTATATTATTTTTTATTTATTTATATAGCACACATAATACAACAGACGTTGCCCACGGTGCTTCACATACAGGAAAAATAAAACAATTTACCTACAGTAACATAAAGTTACATACATAATTCTCAATATGTACAAATTAATTATTAATCTCGTGCCTAACATGATGAAAACAGCGTCAGGCTCGTTACATAGGCCTCAGTTCAAAATGGCGAAATTAGACTAAAGTTTATAAGTTTGCCTGATTATTTTTGTCATTCGTTTAACATTTACGACCTAAGAAACTGTCAAATATGAAATGTTTAGTTTAGCTACTTACCTTAATTCGCTTTTTGACCGTAAACTAAACTGAAGCGTCGAGTCTCTGCTGAAATTCGCGCGCTCACCGTCTGTGTGTGAACATAAAGCCCGCCTCCTTTGATTTGATTGGTCATCTCAAATATTTTGACATTGACGAGCAGTGACAAGACCAATGAGGCTGAATTTGATTATAACACGACTGAAGTGAACACGAATTTGTTTAGCTTACACAAATACTATTGCATTTTCTTTCAGTGTCCCCCAAACTATTATTTTCATCCTCTTTAGAAGGGTCCAATGCTTGAACAGAAGCACAAAATTATGTAGAAATGCCCATTATTGTCGAGTTTTCTCGCAAGCACATTTTTAAACTAGAGTCGTGAAAACATCAGATCTGGATCCGCGTCATGTGCGTCGGGTCTTAAAGTGACAGTGTTCTAATAAACCTGCTGTCTGTTATTAATGTTAATCAAACATACTACAAATCTTTGTTGTTTTTTACATTTCAGTGTGAAACAATACAATAACATTTTTTATGTTTGGTGAATTTAATCATGATTAACTATTTCCCCTGGCAGCATTTTTTTTTTTTAAAGTTGTTATTTTAACAAAAAATATTCTAGCTTCATGCATTCTTCAATCAACACTATGTGGGTATGTTTCATAAAAAAGCAACATTTTAAGCAAAAAGCATCCAGATCAATGATCAAACAGATGGAGTCGCTGGAGTCCATCAACACCTCAAAGCTTCAGTCGTTTCCTCTTCATGGGTTCAACATTTCACTCAGTAACATTTTGATTAATATGTTGTTTAATGTTTGATGATCACGTTATAATGTACATGTGCGTCAGCAATGCTTCTATCGCTCGTTTCTGCTTTTTCTTCGCCTGTGTTCTGATCAGGAGATTCTGAACTCTTTCGGGAGATGCGTAATAGCGCCCCCTACAGTATAACAGTGGAAACACGGAAAGCCGGGGAAAGAGTTAATGACTGAAAAATGTGCGATTACTGTATTTAATGGACTGAAAGCACTAGTCAAACCATGAGTGTGTGCGTCTGTCTCCGTCAGGTGGAGTTCACGTTCGATAAGAGCGTCATGATGGAGCTGCTGACGGACTGTCGGGATTTAATGCTGAAGCTGGTGGAGAAACACTTGACGCCCAAGTCTCTGGACCGCATCCGTCACGTGTTCAACCATTACGCGGACCCGGACCTGCTCACACACCTGTACGACCCGCAGGGGACGCTGTGGAGCAACCTGGGCAAGATCTGCAGCGGCCTGAACCGCATGATCGAGGAGGGGAAGCTCTGAGCGCTGGGCGGAGACACGCTCGCGTCTGATTGGCTGATCCGCATTATCACGGGGCAAAGGAAGATTTAAAGGGACAGTACGCACATAAATGACTTTCTTCTGTGGAACGCTAAAGAACGCTTTAGTTTGGATCCCAACTTTTGTGTTTCACAGAAGACATACAGATCTTTTTAAGAATTAAAAAAAAAATCACTTTTTTAATACAAGTTTTGTTCCTGCATTTTAACATGACTTCCGTCCATCGATGTTTGCAACTAAAACCAAAGAGAAATTGAGCAACACTGGATTTGTGTACAGTTGTATGTACTAGTGAAATAATCCACTTCTGTTTCTCTTTTCATGTTGCACTGTATTTTCTTCAACCACAACAGTATTAGTTAAACGCTGAGTGGATCCGATTGAAGTTTAATAATAAAGTGTTGTTTTATTTAGTTTCAAATCTTCTTCTTTTGAAAGCTTGTTAATGCTGAGATCTTTTTTATGAGCTGTTCTGTTCCTCCTGTACTTTAACTTCTGCTTAAGGAGATGTCTGAAGTCCAGCAGATCTGACTGTGGTTTCAGTTTCAGAAACACTGGCCACTATTCAACAATACTCTGTAACCACACCGTATGATAGTTTAAGAATCACAAACATTAAGAATGCACTATTTGCGGGTTTGTTTTCTGATGTAGATTACATTTACAGAAGGGCTAGTGCACTAGTGTCAACAATGTTTGCAACCCATTTCACTTGTGTGTTTGTACAAGAAAAATGCCAAACAAGACCTATCACACAATTGTCATATTTGAAATTTAAAAAAATATAAAAATTTGTTAACACTTGTTTAGGGACCAATTCTCACTATAACTCGCTGCTCATCATCATGCATATTACTAGGATGTCGGCAATTTATTAGCACTTATTAATGCCTTATTCTGCATGATCATATTCTCCATCCCATAATCTAAACATAACTACCTTACTAACTGTTCATAAGCAGTCATTAGGAGTTTGCTGATGCAAAAGTCATAGTTAATAGCGAGAAGTGAACCATAATCTAAAGTGACCCAAAAAATCTTTATCAGCTCTTCTCTGAGAAGGAAAACTAATGATATTACGACTTGAAGAAACGACACGGGTTTGTGCTTAAAACAACAGAAATGTGCCAGCGAGGTCAGAAATATCTAATTAGTTAATTTTTCTGACTCCATTGGCAGATTTCTATTTCATTCTTAATGCACAAACAGAACATTTTGATGCATTTTCAACAAGACTTAATATCTGTAAAGAAAGTAAATAGTGTTAAAGAATCTTTTTTTTCGGATGTTTAGATATTTGTTCTGGAAAACAATACAAAAGTAAAAAAAAAAATTTAAAATAAGATTTATTTTTTAGCAGTGCATATTTACAGATCACAAAATAAATAGAGGTAAACACTATTCATTTCTCTGCTTTTATTGCATTTTTTTAAACACCTAGAAAAATACAAAAAACAAGAACTCAGAAAGTAAGAGCAGTGCGAGCCGGTGCCGGTGACAGTCCTCAGATCGTGAACCGAGCGAATCACTCGAGCAGCGAATCTTTGCAGCGCTGGATGCGATTCAGCGGAAGTCTCTAGCACTCGTCACGAGTGCGGAGAATCGAGCTCAGAGTCAGAGCACCGAACCACTAGGTGGCGGCGACGGGCTGTTTGGCGACGGCTTTGGGTCGTCCGCTCTTGCTCGCCGCCGCGGGGGAATCGCTGACGTCACTGGATCCGCCGAAGCTCCCGGAGGTGTTGGGAAAGCCGTGCGCCGCTATGTACTTCTGGTACGCCTCGCGGACGATGCGGAAGGCTCTGGCGTTGGCGTACGGGATGTCGGTCACGGGGTCGCGATACAGCGCGGGATTATGGGTAACGGGACACACCTCCTGAACGGGCTGCGACGGGATGGAGCGAGCCGACTCGGGGAAGGCAGAGCTAAACGCATCGTCGTCGCTGAAGGTGATGTAAGTGCGCGAGCACAGAGACCCCGCCGCCTGCGTGGAGGAAGATGAAGTGGGCGTGGCCTGAGGCGTGTCCTGGTCCAGCCTATCACAGGAGAGAGTCTTATCAGACGCAGTGCCGTTAAAGACAGTTCTAATGTTGTGTAAATAAAACTATGCATTTATTAAAAAACATTGTTTATTCACATGAAGCTGATATGAAATAGAAATATTAGACTGAAATAAATCTATTTAGATATTTATAAACAAATTAAAATAACAAAAAGCACATCCAATTACTGTAAAAATGAAAATATAAAAATAACAGTTAATTCAAAATATTTATAAAAGCTTTGATATATTAATAATCCTAATCCTAACTGATGCAGTATTTTGCAAAGCGAGTGTTTTTAATCGTTAATTTAGCTTACTTGTTTATTTAGCTACTCATTTATTTAATACTTTATTTATAAATATATATATATATATATATATATATATATATATGAAGAGTTCAGATGCAAAAGCCTCTAAGTGCCATTTAAAAAATTTTCTTCTAGAATAATCATTTTTATCAAGCTTGTATATTTAAGTTCAGTAATTTCACTTAAATGACAATTAATAGGTAATCTTCATTGCAATTTAAGTGAAATCACTGAACTTAAATTATTATTCGCCGCAATTAATCTTTGCACAACCCTAATATATATATATATATATATATTAGGGTTGTGCAAAGATTAATTGCGATTAATCGCATCCAAAATAAAACTTTGCGTTTCCATAATATATGTGTGTGGGTGCTTTGTATAATTATTTTGTATATATAAATATACATATGCATGCACATATTTATTTAAGAATTATTTGCACGTAAATACTGTACATATAAATACATAATCTATATTATATATAAATATTTTATATATGAACACATTTTCTTAAATATATACATGCATGTGTGTGTATATATATTCAAAATAATTTTACACAGCTGATGCTGATCATCTTCTAAACATTGTCTATCGCGCTGAAAGATTGTCTAATCTTTTCTTCCTTCTCTCCCTCCATCCATTTATCCATCAATCCACCATCTCTCTCTCTCTCTCTCTCTCTCTCTATCTCTCTCTCTCTCTCTATGTTAAACTACTTGCAAATCCAGTACATTAGTTTACACCAAAACACATCTAGCTCTAATCTCCAGGTCCCGTGTGTGTGTGTGTGTGTTTACCCCTCCACATCCACGTTCTCCTCCTTCAGGTGTGTGTCGGGCGTCAGCGGCATCAGCAGCGAGTGATAGCGGATCGTCGGCCCCTCGAACCGCCTCTTCTTATGAACCTGCTTCTTCTTATCAGCCTCCAGCCGCTCGTAGTTCTCTGAGGAGCACACACACACACACACACACACACACACAGTTATACTCCGCTCTGAGCAGGTGTGATACTCTGGTGAAGTGTGTGTGTGTGTGTGTGTTACCCAGCGAGCGCAGGTTGATCTCCGCGGTGAGCTTAGCCTCTGCTAGCAGCTCGTCCTGCGTCAGCACGCGATCGCTCGCCCCCTTCCTCTTCCGCGGCGCCTCCTGCTGCCGCTCCTGCAGCCGCTCGTTCGTCTTGCGTGTGTGTTCGCTCGTCGACTTGCGCACCGACTTACGCACTGGAACACAGCGGCACCGGAAGAGCGTTACATGCTAGTCTCAGAAACTACAACTCATCAGTCAGGGTCAGACGACCGGCGGCCAGCCCATAATAATCACTGCAGCAATGAGCCAATCACAGAGCCTTTAGCATTTGCATATTTAAATCCAAAGAGACTCTTCCGGTCAGTGTTTTACTCACTCTCCCCGAAGTCCTGCAGCTCCTGGATGATGCGTCTCTCCACTTTGGGTCGTTCAGTCTTTAGTTCTTCAGTCACTCGCTTGACTTTGGGCTTCGAGACCTTTAAAGGCTCCTGAAACACACACACACACACACACACACACTAGTGAGCAGACGTGTCGATTCCTCTGAGAATCTCAATATGAGTTTAAAGCGTTCATGCCAGACATCTGAACACGTGTGTTACGAGGCAGCTCTTAAAGGGACAGCACTAATATTCCTGCCGTCTCTATAATAACACTGATCAACAGAGAAAACTCACTCGTTCTCGACTGAATAACTTTTGTTACTATATTTGTAATATATTTCATTAATAAACTGCTGTTATTTTACATTTGATTACAATTTCTTTTCCTGGAAATCTTAAATCACGTTTTATTTCAATCGTATCTTTGTTCAGTTGTGTCTATTTGCTGTGATTTCTAATGTTTTATTTGTTCTTTTTTAATTCCTGAGTGTTTATTGTCTTTAATAACGCTTGAAGTGTGTGTTAGTTCGGCTAGTTGTGTGTAAGTGTTCTTCAGCTGATGATCTGCTCATGATATTCAGACACTCTCACATGTTCTGCAACAAGACTAAATGTGAATGATGTCAAAGATTGTTTTTTAAACTTATTGGAATTGAAATTATGAATCAATAAGACTCAAATAATACCCAACCATACTGACACCTGTGATCTGAGGATGTGTGTGTATGTGTGATGATGTCTGACCTTGTAGGCTTTAGTGACGACTCGGCTCTTCCGGCGTGGAGCGTCGTCCTCCTGGTCGCTGTCGGGTTCGTCTCCTTCATCGATGTCGAAATCACTGTCCACCTCGTCCTCAGTGTCGGAGTGATCCCCCCTGTACTCATCGTCCCCCGACTCCTGCTCCACACACACACACAGACATGTCATGGTTATTGTGCATTTTTAAGGAAAGAATATATGTACACACACTCAAATTAGGTATGTGGACATATCAATAAATAACGGCCACCATTGTGTTCCAAATCTCTGTGCCGGATTTTGCCGAATCACTCTGAGCGGGTCTCCTAAAATGCGCTGTTTTCATTGACTCGCTGTGGGAATCCTTGATTATTTTTAGCCAATCACATCATTAGGGTTTTCGACTGCACATTTGTTTTCAATTTTTTCTAGTCAGGCTGCATTTTCCTCCTGAAAGGCGATTTCAAACAATACGGAAGAATTCAACTGTCAAGAAATTATTTTTACCCACTTTGGACACTTTTCAGAGTAAGGTAGACATGAAGAATATATGTTTGTGGTGTGCTGTACAAAATTTCGTGGCCGTTTAAACTCCGCCACTTTTTGTATGACTACCGCCACTGAACGTTACCTGTAGAAAAGCTGTCAAAATGCAGCGCGTCGTGTCGGCTACACTCAACATTTGTGTGGTCTCCTCCACCAGCGTTAGTATTATTAACTCTATATTCTTACACAACTGGAAATAGCATGAATCAACCAAAATACATCTTTTAAATTTAGGATATATAATTTTCCTTGGATCGTTGTTTTCCATTCAATTATTTGTATTTTCAACAACTGTTCATCAGAAAAATACCATAAAAGATAGGCCAAATCAGTCTTTATGTGTGTTAAAATCAAGTATAGATCCAAATAACTATTTGAAACCCATCTCCACAGAAAATTTCATTAAGATATCTTGAATATTGAGAACGTTATGAGCATTTTTGTGAAAAAACAACTTGTTTTCGGTCACACTAAATTTTATTCTTTTCGCCTTAGAAATGAGACGATAATAGGCGCTGATTACTGAACTATAAAATGTTGTAACTTTCTTCATACTTGACATATTTACCTTCTTTTTTTTGTACCCAGGTCTTTCCACATATGCTATCCATTTGTCTATTTGTTGAGTTTTAATTTTTTGTCCACATACCTACTCAAATGTACATATTCCACACACACACTCACAAATATAAACACTCTCTCACACACACATATTTATTTTGAAAGAATATGTACACAAACATACTCAGAGAAATATACACACTCACATATACACACACTCTTACACTCACTCACTCACACACACACACACACTCCCTCACTCTTTCTCTCTCACATACACACTGGTGTAGTGTATAACGCGACTCACGTCGTTGAATCCCCCATAGGTGGTCTTGTAGAACTCGTCCTCCTCCTCGGCGTCCAGGAGTTTGGACATGCGGTTCCCCGCGGTGCAGCGCTGCTCTCGGCTGTGTGCTAAACTCATCCTGCACCCCTGATGATGACCTCTATTATAGTCACGACTGTGTTCTCTTCAACTCTACAACAAGACTCCCTGTTAGTTATATCCTCTCTTTAACCCTCAGTGTGATTACACGCTCCAGATGAAGACTCTTCTCCTGCCCGGGCGTAAACATGCGCACAAAGCGCTTCGCTATAACGGTTGAATATGATAATAATATATCAAATTACCAACAAAATCACGTTTATACAAGAAAATGTTTAGCGTTACAACAGAAACGCTGAGAACCACAACACAACAAAAGCAGAGAAACTTCACTTCCGGTGTTCACGAGGATTCACAGCTCGACACTGACACACACTGGCCTGGAGGATGCAAAACACACACAACAAACGTCCATTTTAATCGTGTTAATAATTTATAATTTCAAAGTTATTGGTTAACCACTAACCGAAAGTGTATTCAAGTGTCCTAACGTGGACTTTAGACACGACACGACACTAATCCTGTGACATTACATGAGTCATAATGACTTGCATTCAAAAGCCGCGTGATTCTTTCCAGAACAATAAAGTGTACAGTAATGACGGGGAAAACTAAAAAATGCCGTTTGATAGTGTAGTCATTCCCCTTAAGTAATTAATTATTCATTTTTAACAGCTTTTCAGTTGTGGTTCCTCATATCTTTCTTTCACGGAAGCAAGAACATTCTTTGCATTCTTTAGAAATGATAAACAACATGTTCTTCCTGCTTCGAGTGCTTTAATGAAACAAGAAGTTAGTCATAAATCTAAAATATGAACAAGCATTTGACCTCCATAAGATGGCAGCAAACAAACATGCCACATCTCGGTTCAACAGCACCTCATTATATTAGGAAAACATCTGAAGCAGTTAAACGCATGATTTTATTCATTTAATAATTAATAACGTTAATTTATCCATTTAAAGTGCTTTTTGTTGCAGGTCAGTGTTAAAGTCCACATGAAACTCTTTTCTTCAGTACTCCCTGTAGGGCGGGGCTTGATTTTGATTGGCTGGTTTGGATGGTGGTGGTGGTTTGCTATTGGCTGATCTTGTGTGAGTGACAGGTTATAGCCCCGCCCACCTCATCAGAGAAGAGATGCTGCCAGAGGAACTTATTCTTATTCACGATTATACACAATAATGATGTGCAGCGATACATAATTTACAATAAACACTGCAATATTTCATGGTGACGTTCCTCTAGCGAGTGTTGCTAGGGCTCATGAACGTCTGTTAGCTGAAATGCGTGAAATGTGTGCGATCTGCATTGTGGTCGTGCCGAAGCGCCGAAACCACTGCATTCCTGCGCCTGACTCAGGAGATATTCACTTGCTAAGTCTGCCATCATTTCACAATAAGACAATTGATTGATTTGACACAGAGTTTCGACTACAGTCACACCTTTAACCTTTAACCCTCGCCTAACCCTCTCAGGTCGCGCAGGGATGCTGCAGAGCCACTGATGCTAAACTGTGTCTCTGACGATCTTCGGTCTGAATGCTCTCTCACGCTGGAGATCGCTGTCGCAACACTTGCATCGAGATAAAACTGATAAATTCAAAAGACGCATATTGCAATCTTTGAATCTTATCACACACACACATACACACACATTCTTTCTCTATGTCACTCACACACACACCCTCAACTGTCTCAGACAAAGACTCAAACACACCTCAATCTCATAACGTATTCAACATACCAACACACATATTTTCTATTTAATGTCGAATGCAAATTCACGGACTGCATCTCTTATGCAAATCATGCGCTGATATAACAGGTGCTCAAATCCATTGACCTTTGACCTGTCTGTGCAGGTTTATCCCTGGCCAATCACTGCAGACGATCATCAGCTCTTTCCCCACCGGCGGTTTGTTGAAAGGGTTAAAAACAAATGCTTTATGTAGTTATGAAACTTAGGCTATATGACTTAGCACGATCCTACCTACATGAATTAACACATCGTCAACTCTTTCCCCACCAGCGGTTTGTTAAAAGGGCTAAAAAACAAATGCTACTTTGAAGTAGTTTTATGTAGTTATGAAACTTATATGGACCAACAGGCCAATCATGTTGCTAGCATGACTTAGCACGATCCTACCTACATGTTAGCATGTTTTAGCATGTTGCTAAGATGATTTAGCAGATTTCTAACATATTGCTAGCATGTTTATAACATGACTTTAGTGTGTGCCTATGAAGGTAATCACCTGTGTCTGTTTAAAGTTGACTGATGTTGCGCCTGATGAAGATCTGAGGGTCGAAACGAGGACTTTTATACGTTCCTAGATCAGTAATCTTCAGTGTGCGGACTTCACACTTCTTTATTTGTTTATATCGCTTAGTCGTCCTGCACCTGAGCCCAATTTGGGTGTTTGGGATGTGCACACCATTTGTGTATTTTATAACATGAATTAGCACAATGCTAACATGTTTTAACAAATCGTCAGCCTGTTTTTAACATGTTTTAGCATGTTGCTAAGATGATTTAGCACACATTTCTACCACGAATTTACACGGTGCTAGCATATTTTCACATCAAATTAATTTAGAATATTAATAAAAACCATAATAGTATCACAATGATAGCCTACTAAAATAACTAACTCACGTCATACTGCATACAGCGATTGTTATTGCTATGGAAACATAGGCTAATTCAGATGTTCCATGAGTGAAGGGTTATGCAACAGTCATAGCGTTGCCATGGCAGCAGGTTGTGTTTATGGGATGTGACATGGGTGTGGGCTCAATAAAAACATGATGAATTAGAGAAGATAACGCGGGGAGTTCTGGGATGCGCTGATGTGTGGAAGTCCCCGAAACACCCGGCGGTGAAGCCCAGCGCTAGCTACGGTGAAGCCCAGCGCTAGCTACGGTTAAATGTGGAAACACTGGTGCTTTCTCCTCACCCGTCCTGTTTCAGGGAAATGTTTAGCCTAAATTTAATGTTGTTTTGTATTTTGATGTAACATGTATTGGAACTGTTGATTAAGGTCACACAGTTGTAACATAATAAACATCAATAAAACTCGTACATTTTTAACATTCGAATAATGATTGTTCCACGGCTAGTCACATTTCAACCACGTTGATGAATGCTATGTTGTGAAAATGTTTTTCTTGGTTATATGAATGTTAAGTCGACATTTAATTTTATAATGTTGCAACCCCTTCTGGTGCTGATTGGACGTTTTTAACCAATAAATGTTACTTTTTTTTTTACTTCATCAAAATGGAATGAAACTTGGTAGATGTTTTGTCGCTTGCAGTGAACACACACACACAAAGTCAATTCTTATCCTAAATCTTATTTTCGACCTAAATATGACATTTTTTTGTGAGGTTTTCCACATTTCCATGTCAGCGGTTCTGAATCACATGACACCGGGTCAGCTTCGGTTCCTCGTGTCTCGTGCTGATGTCATCGGTCACGCTCATGATGTCACTTTGTGCCTCAAACCACTGGCGTTTCAGCTTTATTCTCGTTTTCTTGCCGTTTTGAATTATTTTTATGTTAATTTTAGTTTAGTTCCTTTATGTGCTTTTGTCGTTTAAAAAATATTTATTTTGCTGTTTATTTATTTTTATTTTAGTTTTTGTTTATTTCCAGTTACTGTAATATTTTTAGTGCTTTAACGTACTTCAAATTTATCTCCAAGGCATCATTTCTAATTTAAGTTGAAGTTTTACAATTACCATTTTTCTCTTTTATAGCAGCTAACACAGATGTGTAGATTTCAGTTTGACCGTATGACATTTCTCAGAATATCTTCTGTTGTGTTCAGAAGCAGAACTGTGTAAGAATCAGGAGCATTTTTAACCTTGTAACTGCAACACACACACATACACACACAAACACACACACACCCATGCACACTCACTCAAGCACAAACACACACACATACTTTTACTCAATAACTCGCTCAAAACACACATGCAAATTCTCTCACACTTGCAGACACACAAACTCACTCTCACACACACACAAACTTACACACACACACAAACTTACACACAGACACACGCACACTCAAGCAGAAACACGCACACACACACGCACACAAGCACAAACACACCCTCTGTCAGCTGACTTCTGGGAAACTTTGTTTTTGTTGCCATTTAAAGTTCCTGTTGCTAAGGCAAGGCAGAACAGTGGCAGCCAATCAGCTGTCAGCAGGAAGTGAAGGCATGAGTGCGCTCGACACAGCTCTGGAAACTTTACATCACCTCATTCATTACCCATGAAACCCTGTGCGTGTGTGTGTGTGTGTGTGTGTCCAGACAGCTGGAGTTTCTCATGTAATGGCTGAAATTCCAAGCACCAGTTTAACAGAAGTCAGTGCGGTTAGTGTGTGTGTGTGTGTGTGCAGACAGAATCAGCTCAAAACACGTCCTCTTTCAGACCACACACACACACACACACACACACCACACACACACACACATTCAAGTTTCTGTTTCATTGCACTTAAACTGTAGATTCCAATCTGTAAGGTCAGTGAGTTTGAGTCAGAAACCACCTTACAAACACCAAACATTCCAGTTTTACTCATATTTATATTCTGAAGGGTTGTTTAGATGTCATTTCACTCCTAAAACATGAGGAACATATATTTATGATCAACAGAGAAATCCAAAATTTAGAATTTATCCAATGTTCTCATTTCAGATCTCAATATGTATGCAAATGAGTGCATATTTGCATAATAAACATACAAAAATAATACCGAACAATTGTCTTGATGTATTATGGAATTATGGCCATTTCTATTATTTCACCTCTAATGGTGACAGTAGAATTTTGTGAAACACGAATGACTTGTTGTTTCATCATTTAAAAGCTGAAATCATTTGAATATTTCCCAGCGGATACAATTATTGACAGATAAAACTAAACAAACAACAGGAGCAAATAAGGATCTGCGAGAGCAAACAGGTTACATAAGCCGAGCTGACGGGGGAAGGGCCGCTCATGATGAACTACTTCCTGTTTTCATCCGTTTGATCTGAAGTTCAACCACAGAGAGAGAGAGAGAGAGAGAGAGAGAGAGAGAGAGAGATGGAGAGAGAGATACTCTATATGATATTTGCTGTTGCTGTCCGTACTCTAGGAAATACTGGAGTCTATCTAGCAACACACACACACACACACACACACTCAGGCCCTTAAGAGAACAGCCAGAAACAAAACTAGAGGTTTCTCGTATTTCATGGAAAGACGGCATTACCGCATAGAGAGGATTTTATTCTCCTGTTATGAAGTGAAGCTGCTTTCTGTATGGTAAAAAGTGCTGAAACACACTCACATACCCTCTCTCACACACACACACACACACACACACACACACACACCACATGCACTGGAATTTCCTCAGAAATGTATGTTGTGTGTTGTTGATCTGCTGATAAAGCAGACGAGTGTGTGTTTCTTACTCGGATGACGCTTCATATTTGCTTTAATATTATATTTGAGGAACAATTTAGGTTTCGTTTCCTACAGCTTGCAGGTCTTGTAATGTGCAGAGCTGCTGTTGTGTGTTGTGTGTGTGTTTATCTCATATGCTGTTAACCAGAGATGCTGAAGCAACACATCAGACGCAGTGTTGTTCTATATTTGCTGACTTGCAGTCGCAGAGGAATCAACTCACTGAACCTGATGACAAACCACACACACGCACACACACGCACACACTGAGATGATAAAGGTCACACTTCTGCAGTGTGTGGTTAGTGCTGCACCAGAATCAACAAACACACACTCACACATTTTTATGATTTTATTAATTTTTGTTTGAAAATGTATTTCTTTTCAGTATTGATTCAGTTCAGTTCAATAACTGTGAAATCCATTTGTGCAGTGTATTTGTGCATGTGTGTGTGTGTGTGACACTCCCATCTAATGCACACTGAAGCAAAAGCCACACGAGTGTGTGTAGTTTGATGTGTGTGTGTGTAGTTACTACACAAAAATAGCATTTTTAGAAGGGTTAATTAATATAGTTGTTGTAATATTGAGGGAAATTCTCTGAACATCTGTGTTATTAATATATTTGCTGGATGTTTTCATCATGTTATTAGAAAACATCCATAATAAGCATTAGTCAATCGAAACGTCTTAAATTCTTGGAATATTAGGCATAACTGACGATGCACTCAATCTTCAGAGGAAACATTAACATTATTCTTAGAAAGAAAACAAGAAACTCTCTCAGAGAGTAAA
>NW_024121457.1:0-60308 GCF_016745375.1 Pimephales promelas
ATCCCCTTCAGTGTTGATGTTGAGGTGGGAAGCTCTTCCTCAAGAAGATATGTTTCCATTTATGAGGCAAATCTGTATTACTATAACAAGTTTGGCAGAGTGATGGTCATGTTTGACACAGCAAATAATGTGATATTGCGATTGTGTTAAAGCCAAACAGGCCTGTGTCCACAAGGCCATTGCGAAATGGCAGTTTTTCCAGACAAGAAAGGAGCTCTTCACTGGAGATGAGAGCAAGGATACTCAAGATAGTCAGGGCTCTATTTAAATATGTTAGTGATGGCTTCCAGGAAATATAAATATCAACGGTGGCAAGAGAGTACTTCGGCTGAACATTGTTGTGTCCCGTTATGTGAGGCCTCGTCAAAGTTTAATTCTGTACTGAGTTTCCACACTTTTCCTGTGGACGAAGAGATGTGCAGAAAGTGGATTCACAACATTCGACGTGAGAGATTTAACATCACATCTCATACAAGGGTCTGCAGTTGTCACTTTAAAAGTGATGATGTGATTGAGCCCTTGACCCCTAAAGGGCGTCGCTTGCTGCGAAAGGGAGCTGCACCAACCTTATTCCAGTGGAACGAGTACTCCGTGGGTGAACCAAGGCGCTCCGTGGTATGGCAAAGACGGGACACTCAAGTGGATGAGGTTCCTGTGCCAATGGATGCCCATTATCTGGAGCATGATTATTGTTCAGTTCCAGCTGATAATGCACTAGACCAGACCGAAGATCTCCAAAAAAAGGTGGAACAACTAATGAGACAGGTGGAGGAGTTGTCAGTCGGTCAAAGATTTTGTTTGGGGCGATTTGACGATGATATAAGGTTCTACACTAGGTACGTTTTTGTGTGTGTGTGTGTGTGTGTGTGTATATATACATATGTCTGCGTGTGGGTGTGTGTGTGTGTGTTACATTTATAATAGAGTGGATTTATGTTGTTCTGATGTGTCTCTGACAGTGTGTGTGTGTGTGTGTATGTACAGTATGTGTGTGTTTGTGACTGTGTGTGTACACGTGTGTCAGTGAGAGTGAAAGATTGAAAGTGATATAGATACTCATGTCTAATTATTCCAGATATGTGAGTGAACTTTTAGGCGGAGAGAAGTTTGTTTCTTGCTCCGTTGTGCTGCCCGCGTTGTGTCATCTATCACGTGTGATGGAGGTCTCAGAAGATGACCCAGCATACATGATTAAGTTTAAGGAAACTTTCACAACAGACATGGACAAACGGAAGGAAAAAAACAACACCACATGGCTGAGGGTTGCAACAGCACTGGACCCTAGGTTTAAGGACCTCAAATGTCTGAGCAGGACTGACAGAGCTGAGGTGTGGAGTTCAGTCATGAGTTCAGACATGTTGTTCAGAAAAAGCGAGCTGCCCTGTCATCTGAAAATGTAAACAGACTCGTGTGTTTGAGCAACTGGCTCAGTGCAAAGAAAGAGAAATAATGGGAACCTGTGGTTTTTCTATATTCTTTTCCACATGTGTTTAATAGACATGAACAAGTTCTTTGAAAAACATGTCTATGTTCTTTATGCTCCATGTTTAGGGTGGTTTCAGTAATAATAAATGTAAATTTTACATGTTCAGAAGAAGTGAGCTGCCCTGTCCTGCAAAAATTTATACAGGCTTGTGTAAGTAAATTGAGTAAAGAAAGAGAGGTTAAATGGGAACCTGGTATTTCTATGTTATTTTTTTCATGTGTCTAATAGACATGAACAAGTTCTTTGAAAAACATATGACCTTTGAGTGATGTCTAGTCTTCATGCTATGTTGAGTATGGTTTCACTAATAATAAACATGCATTTGCATAAAGCATCCATATTTGTCCACCATGTTGATTAACGTATTCAAAACTTTAAAAAAAAATTTAATTTAAGGTACATTAGAACTGATAAAAATGTGCGATTAATCGCGAGTTAACACATGACAATCATGCGATTAATAGCGATTAAATATTTTAATCGATTGACAGCCCTAATGTTTACGCAAAAGTCATGATGTCATGTTGTGTGGTTACACACTATACAAACAAGGTTTAAATTATATAGCCTACACAGACATCCTACGACGACAACAACTTTAGACGCATTTGTTGTTCAATTGGCTTCCATAGACATCGACTGAAAAGACTATTTGCTCAAAAATTATAAAATACACTTACTGCTACTGGAGGTGACCGTGGATCGCAAACAGTAGACAACGATCCACACTTGAGGATTAACTTTTAAGCCACAAAAACAGGATTAACCCACGACAGAACATTTATGTTTCCAAGAGACATTACCGGCTGTCGTTGAAACAATGGAGGATGCTGGGAGGATGGTGTACAGATCACAGAGGGCGGGGTTTATGCCACAACCACACTGTCAATCGGCTCTATGCACAACTTACTTCCGCATTCTGTAAAACAGGTCTCATCGCTTCCGGTCCAGGTCTTTTGTATGTGCTTCATGAATTTTTTTGTGATTTTATTTAAGATAACTTAAAAGGAGCGAGCAAAGATTAGCATAACCAATGTCCCTCACATGTGCAGAATGATATTTAAACGTTTTATATATTTTCTTCTTCACAGTAACGTTTAGATATTTAAATGGAATAAAACGCCAATAACAAAGTGAACTAGGTAGGTTAGCTGATTACCTTAAAAATCCATAGATATCGTAGTCAGTTCTTACAGCCGTTAACACTTTCTCTGACAAGCGGATGCGAAGAGACCTGTTTTCCAGTTTGGTCACGTGACGCTCGGCATAAAGCCTATCAAACCCCTTGCTCCATTCTACAAAGCGCTGAATCTTAGAACAGCTCGTTCTGAGGCAGGGTGGATTTTTATCATTCTAGGGTGGTTTTGCTCACATAAAACTTTGTGTTGTTTGAATGAGTGTGTGAATGGGAGGAAATATAAAGCGCTTTGGTGGCCATTAGGTCTATGAAAGCGCTATATGCAGTCCATTTACAATTTACCATTTACACTGCCAACACACATTTATGTTCAAACACCATGTAAAAGTGAATTTTCCATAATAGGTGCCCTTTAAACAAAAAGCACTTTTTTCTAGTTTTTAGTCTGTCTAATTTTTCATAGCTTTTCATTTTAAACTACTTTCATCTTTAGTATGAAATGTTTAGGTTGTACCTTAAACCCTCAGCAAGCTTCCTCTCTTTGGGTCTTGCAGACAGAACCACCATTTTATTGACAGGGCCTGGCTTGACTCCCTAGAAAATACCCAGGGTTAATACCCATGTTAATATTAATACAGCAAAATTGTCAATACTAGATTACAGTATAAAGCAGTCAATTCATCACTTATTCACACAATTTTTTTTTTCTGAATAATAACCACTGTCCACAAAAATGTCATCTAGATAAAGTATGTGTCCTAAGCTGATAAAAAATTAACTCAAATAATGCTCATTGTATATTGTTTATTATCAAATTTATTTAAAATTTACCATTGTTCTAGGTTTGTGCCAGCTCTGCTCCGTTTCAGTACAGCTGTGGACTGGAGGAACTGATGCCAAGCTGAGAGTAGTGGGCTGTTTGGTAGAGTAGTGCAACAATGTGGTTGCACAGTGCTGTCCCAGCAACACAAGAACAACTACTCTGTGACAGTGTTACAGGACGAGAGTCCTTTAATATAGTCTACGACGATAAATAATTGGTTAAAGTTATTTCTAAATCATTTAAAACACTTATGAACCTATTTACTGACTATGCCTGACTTTGAAAAGATGTAGAACCCACAAACAACTTCTGTTTAAAACATCCATTTCATTTAGAGATCAGGTGTCTTTTATATCCTCCTACTCTTAATCTATGGGGCTCCTCTGACTTCCTCATCGACCTGAAACATGTCGCCCTCACACTGATCTCTCCTGAGAACTGATCTTTACTGGAAACGGAAAAGTTATTCATAGTCAGTAACAATGATAAATATCAAATAATATTTGAACAATATCAAATAATCCAAATAATAGATCAAATAATACAAAGACTGGTATGAACTTGTCAGAAACGGAGACAACGATTTTAGAAACCGGTTCACTAACATTAGTTGAATTTCGCATGATATGAGAGAATAACTTTACTCACCCTCAAAGTTGTCAATATAGCTTGAAATATATAATTTAAAGCCCTTCTCTTTCTTGCTCTTAGGCGTAACTGAAAACTGCCTCACAATGGTGTTGACATCATTCACGTTCAATCTTAGGCAGCTCTTGTAAACGGCGAGTGTAGTTTGCCATCATCTCCACAGAATGTAAACACGGCCTACACACACTCTCCACCTCTGCAAGTTTCGGAAGGGAATGATTCAGATTTCTCATGCCACAGCCACTAGAAGACAGACGGGTTGCTTGCGTCACATCTACGTCGTCAAGCTCTGTTTGAGTCAGTTTGAGTCTGCGCGTCAGGAACGGAAGTGCTAAAAAAAAAAAAAAAAAAATCGCCAAAAAACGGGCTTCGCTTGTCTCAATGGAGTTCCAAAGAGATGGCTCTGTCCACTTCTTAAACTGTCTATGGTTTAAACTAAAATTGACAGTAATTTTTCTTTTCTAAGTTGTATATACCACTAAATGCTCCAATGATCTACTTATCCATTTCAGGTGTGACTACTTATGGGAAAAAATGTTGTAGATGTGGAATGATGGTGCGATACCAGGAATGGGAGGATGGCTGACATAACTTTAATGACAAAGTCATTCTAACCTTCCATTTCTGCCTGTATCTTCGGAACTGCCTCCAGGTCAAATGTTCAAAAAGTCAATACCTGAAATTTGTGATGAATTAATATTATGTGACCAAACTGCATGTTCCACATCTTTATGCACAGTAGGCCATTAATTAACATTTTTTTTCCCATCTAGTTTTCATTTTTTCGTTCGTTTTCATTAAAGTAACACCGGGTAGCTTTTCAACCTTCATAATATATTTCCAAGTCTCTTATGATGGTACATTGACTTACAATAGGTTGAATGACACGTCTGTCATAGCCTGACAGGGTCTGTAGCGTTTTTAATCGTACTTTTAAACTTCGGGTTTCGGGTAGTAAGCCCGCGAACGAAGAGAACTACAAAATTTGAATGCTTTACGGCATATACGTCACTTCCACCACCACCTTCACTTCCTTAAAAACGGACGTGCGAGCCAAATGTTATAGTCATGTCCTAAGCAGCACAGAAAAACAAGAAAGCAAAGGTTTTATTGGAGCAAAGCAAAAAGAGAAAGTGAACGTGTTAAAGTCAGAACGATTTGTAAAATTTGCAGATTCATTTATGGTGGCTTGATATTATAATATTGACGATATATGGTTATTATCTACCACTCAAACATTGCATTGAAGTATCATATAGATTCAGTAAAATGGTAACCAATAGACTAGGCTACTATAATGACGCTGGCTT
This sequence comes from Pimephales promelas, assembly GCF_016745375.1. The sequence continues at coordinate 5,406 of NW_024121457.1, forward strand.
GTAAACGTGAACATTGCGATCATTTGACAATAGAAAAAATAAAACCCATGACATTATATTCATATGACAAACTGAAATATATGCCACTGTACCTGGGATGAAGACATTTCACACGCGACACAAGCAGAACACCTAGATGTGACCTCCTCCTACAGTGTTCAGGGCTATCATCTTGTCAACAAATGTGCGTGCATGTAGGATGACAGAGTTTACGACAGTAGTAGAGGACAATACTGTTTCCCAACTGTAGGGGGACCCCGAGAGCAAAAAAATACCTGGTGTTACTTTAACGATTATAACCTTGCTATACAGTAACAGTTTACACATGGGCTTGCAATAAACAAAAACAGCTAAATTCCTTAATAATTCCAATCAGATTCAATAACTAATCACTTGTGACAGAATTTTTTTTTTTGATCCGATCAAGTGTCTGATATGGACCACATACACCGTGAGGGGGGGCTGTGACTGGATGATGACGTGTTGGTGATAATTCAAGTGTCCTGATCAGCAGTGCTGCTGTTGTAGGCCTCAGTGGTTAGGTCAGCGTAGAAGTCAATAAACAGGACGAGGGAGGTCATGTACGGGACAAATAAATTGGGCGCAATGTACGGGACTTCCTATCTAATACGGGACAGATGACAACCCCACTCACCGGTCACTTTATCAAGTAAACCTTGCTATTACCTGGTTAGATCCCTTTTTGCCTTGAGAACTGTTTTAATTCAACAAGGTGCTGAAAATATTCAGAGATTTTGGTCCATATTGACAATATGACCAATAAGACCTGGGTGTTATACTAGACCGCAACTTGTCTTTCGAAAATCATATTTCATATGTTACAAGAACAGCCTTTTTCCACCTTAGAAACATTGCTAAGCTACGTAACATGCTATCTGTTTCTGATGCAGAAAAGTTAGTTCATGCATTCATGACCTCAAGACTAGATTACTGTAATGCTTTATTAGCCGGTTGTCCTGCATCCTCAATAAACAAGCTACAGTTAGTACAAAATGCAGCTGCTAGAGTTCTTACTAGGTCAAGAAAATATGATCATATAACACCAATTTTATCATCTCTACATTGGTTACCTATTAAGTTTCCTATCAATTACAAAGTACTACTACTTACCTATAAAGCCCTAAATGGTTTAGCTCCTCTATATTTAACGGACCTTCTCTCGCCCTACAATCCACCGCGTTCCTTAAGATCACTAAATTCGAGGCTTCTGGTCATTCCTAATATATCTAAGTCCACTAAAGGAGGGAGGGCATTCTCGCATCTAGCTCCAAAACTCTTGGAATAGCCTTCCCGATACGGTCCAAGGCTCTGACTCGCGGTCACAGTTTAAAACTAGACTAAAGACGCATCTCTTTAGTCAAGCATTCACATAATGCTAACCTTTTATTCCTCTGATGAATCAGATCAAATGCATTAATACTATAAAACTTGAAACGTCTGTAGGTTATTTGTATTGGTTGCATAGCATTTCCGCGACAGTGGGGCTCGACAGCCTTAGTCAAACGGGTCGGCGCGAATGGTTGGGTTGCGAAGAGTTTGTGAGATTGTGTTTTTTTTAAAAATCTACTCTTGTGTAATGGAAATCATTATGAACATCAGCTATGCAAATTATTTCCCATCTGCCTTTCTGCTGTTATCTCGGGACGGTTGTCCCGAGAAAAATGGTGTTTGTCAGCCCCAGATTTGTTTCCAGCCTCTCACGGAGACTTCAGATGCCCCAATGCCTGTGAAGAGACGACTCAGCGCCTGTGAAGAGACGACTCAGCGCCGACGATATGTTATGCCCTTAATATTACATGTTAAACTAAATGTATTTTTTCCATGTACTTTCTGTAAAGCTGCTTTGAAACTATATGTATGTTGGCCAGAGGAGAACTGGCCCCAACTGAGCCTGGGTTCTCCCAAAGTTTTTTTTTCTCCATCCAATCACCTGATGGAGTTTTGGTTCCTTGCCACTGTCGCCTTGCTTTGGCTTGCTTAGTTGGGGACATTTAATGTTCAACAACACTATTGATCTGTGTTATACTACTTTCATGTTATCACTGTGAAGCTGCTTTGATACAATCTGTATTGTAAAAAGCGCTATATAAATAAATGCAACTTTACTTGACTATGGCATCATGCAGCTGTTGCAGATTTATAGGCTGCATATTCATCATGCAGACATCATGAGAATCTCCTGTTCCAACACATCGCAAAAGCTGCCCTTAGTGCCCTATTTGTTTGAGATCTGGTGACTGGAGGCCATTTGACCACAATTAACTCATTTCCACATTCAAGAAACCAGTTGGAAATTATTTGAGCTTTGAGACATGATGCGTTATCCTGCTGGAAGTAGCCATGAGAAGATAGTACGCTGTGGTAATAAAGGGATTTACACGGTCAGCAACAAAACTCACGTAGGCTTTGGCGATTAAAAGATGCTTTATTAGTAGTAAGGTTCAACTAGGCATTTTATCAACTAGGCATTTTATCTGACAGATCTGGCTCTAACTGAACATGTTCTCTTTTTCTGAGCACTCTGTAAATTCTAGAGATAGTACATGAAAATCCAAGTAGATCAGCAGTTTCTTAAATACTCAGACTAGCCAGTCTAGGCCAGCAACCATAACACGTTTAAAGTCACTTAAATCAGCTTTCTTCCTCATTCTGTTAATCAGTTTGAACTTCATCTTAAAGGGATAGTTCACTTTGAAATTAATTTTTGATATGTTTTAGCTTACCTCAAGGGAATCCAAGATGTAGGTGTCTTTGTTTCCACAGTATTTTCAATTTTTATATTTTTCAGTCAAACTGTTGTTGTCTATCAGTCATATGCAGGTCTATGGTCACCACCTCAAAGAGCATGCACAGAGAAGTCCAAATTAAACATGATTTAATGACTCGTAAATGTAAGTAAACATGGATGGCCTAAGACACGAAACGAGCGGTTTGTGTGAGAAAACGAACAGTATTTATATCGTTTTTAACTCGCGTAACCACAGCCATGTCCAACTGATATGAAGGCAATGCTTGTTTACACACCTTTCACTAAACATATTTAGATATATTGAAATCGTCTTCCATTGGGATTTTTTAAATGTTTAGATCTTCACAGTAAAAGGTAAAACTTCCCAAATGTCTGCGTAAACAATGAGTGACGTACACGCACAAGCGTTCACTTCCGGCGCATGCGCAGACCGAAGCGCCCGTGCCTTAAGATCAGTTCTACATGGCTGTGGTTACACGATGTAAAAATGATATAAATACTGTTTGTTTTCTCACACAAACCGCTCGTTTCGTGTCTTAGGCCATCCATGTTTACTTACATTTACGAGTCATTAAATCATGTTTAATTTGGACTTCTCTGTGCATGCTCTTGGAGGTGAACCCTATAGACCTGCATTATATGACTGATAGACAACAACGGTTTGACCGAAAAATATAAAAATTAAAAATACAGTGGAAACAAAGACACCTACATCTTGGATTCCCTTGAGGTAAGCTAAAACATATAAAAAATTAATTTCAAAGTGAACTATTCCTTTAAGATGAAGTTCAAACTGAGTAACAGAACGAGGAAGAAAGCTGATTTAAGTTTAACTATTTATACATGCTTAAATGCATTGAGTTGCTGCCATGTGATTGTTTAAATATGTATTCACAAAAATTACGAGGTGAACCTAATAAAGTGGCCAGTGAGTGTATAAAGGTCATATGAACCATCTCACGACAAATAAACAGCGAAAAAAAAAAACTGATTTGGCCCACATTCATCTACGGCTTGAACGAAGCCTTAATTTCACACAGATACGAATTTTCTGGTGCCATTTTAAATTTCTAAACCATTTGAAACTCTTTCCACACAAACACAAATAGGGTCTCAAATCTGCATGACTTTTCCGGTGTATCTGTAAGTGTAATGGCAAAGTAAATTTATTACACTTCTCACAATCCAATTTCTTTCCTCCAGAGGGAATTTGCAAATGACGTTTCATGTCTCTTAGATTTGTGAAACTTTTCTCATGCTGAAGACATGTAAAAGGCCTCTTTCCATTGTGAAGTCTCATGTGAGTTTTAAGTCTTCTTTTATTTTTAAAACTCTTTCCACAGTGATTGCACATGAAAGGCTTCTCTCCAGAGTGAGTTATTACATGATTCTTAAGGCGCTTCATGTCTGCGAAACCACTTCCGCAATGATGACATTTAAAATAGTTCTCTCTTGAGTGAATCCTCATGTGCTTATTAAGGTTTTGTCTTCCTACAAAACTTTTCCCACACTGAACACATGTGAACGGCTTCTCACCAGTGTGACTTCTCATATGGTCCTCAAGAGTCTCTTTACGTGTGAAACTCTTTCCACACCTACAACATTTGAACGGCTTTTCTCCAGTGTGAATTTGCATGTGGTACTTAAGGCCTAGTTTCCGTGTGTAGCTCTTCTCGCAGAGTTTGCAGGTGTAAGGCTTCTCTCCGGTGTGAATTCTCATGTGCTTTTGTAGGTTTCCTTTTTGAGTGAAACTCCTTCCACACTGTTGGCAAGTAAATGAGATCTCTCTAGTGTGGATCCTCATGTGAATTTTAAGGCTTCCCTTTTCACAAAATCTCTTTTCACACTGTTGGCATTTGAAAAGGCTGTCTACTGTGTGAATTCTCATGTGGTTTGTAAAGTTTCCTTTTTGAGCAAAACTCTTTCCACAATGTTGGCAGGTGTAAGGCTTCTCTCCAGTGTGAAGTCTCATGTGAATTTTGAGGTGTCCTGTTTCATTGAAACTCTTTTTACAATGTTTGCAGGTGAAAGGTTTCTCCCCGGTGTGAATTCTTATATGGATTATAAGGGCTCCATGTTGATGAAAACACTTTCCACACTGTGGGCAGATGAAATTTTTAGCTCTTTTCCGTGAGGTCTTTTCAATCTGTGTAGATTTTTTTCCAGTCATGAAATCATGATCTTTCTTTTCTATTTCCTTAGAACTCTCCTTTTTCAGCGCCATCAGGTCTAAGATGGAAAAAGACAAATACAAGTTGACACTAGTTTAATGGAGCAAAGCAACAGACATCATAATATCTAAAAACATTTTAAGAATCAAAACCAACAATATATAGGCTATATACCCCATCTTATCTAGGGTTTATCCAGGGTTTTTCGTTTGTCAAAATAGTCTTCAGTGGGGAGAACAAACACAGTCATCCCTCACACAGTACAAAGTAGTGACAATAAATAGGCTCTATGCACAACTTAAAACCGCATTCTGTAAAACAGGTCGCATCGCTTCCGGTTCAGGTCTTTTGTATGTGCTTCATGAATTTTTTTGCGGTTTTACTCAAGATAACTTATAAGATTTTCTTCGCACCGCACTTGGTCGGTAGCCTGGTTCAACCAGACTCTAGTACATTTCATTTTTACATAGAGTCTGGAACCGCTCCATTGAGAAACGTTTCCTTCCTTGTAGGCGGGTTCACTATTAAAGTTCAAATCTATTGGATCTGCCCAAAGTCACTCACGATCTGCCATAGCCAATCGCTAACGTGTGGTCGTGAGTGACGTATGTCACGCGCCGAAATGGCTGGAAACAACAAGTCCGAATGATCAGAGGATTATGTTTACAATAGGATTTCAGTCAACGAGAGCTGCAGGTTTTGTTAATCTAGCAACAATTATTAATTCGAAATGTATATTTGACACGAAGGACAGTGATATATTCATCCAACGGCGGAAGCTGTGTCTAATCATTACAAATACGCCGCTGTGGTCGTTTCTGATCTGCCGCAAATGCTGTAGCTGCTACAGTGAATGATCAGTCTGTCTCTATCTGCAGATGTGTAATAAACAACAATTTTTCATATTACGTCTTATTGTTTCTTAATTACCTTAATTATGGTCTTCAAAGTACTGTATGTGTTTGTACATTTTTATGTGGCATTTAGTTTTTTTTTTTATTAAAACAAATTAACCATTGCCATCTAAATCTGAAAATCTAATATCTTCAAAGTATGGGTTATCACATTTTTATTTATGACAATTATTTTTTTAAAAATCACAACCAATTTGTATGATTTCCAACATGTAAAACTGACACACCAACCTCCTGCACGAGTGCACAAAGGGGCTCAAAATGTTCTATTTATCACAAGAATCAGTAAATTTACAGTTGGGAATATGAGCGACAGACATGACTCCTGAGCGGATCTTCAACAATAGTTTAGCAGCCAGGACTCGGGGCTTCTGAACACCGCGAACACCAGGCTAAACCGTCCGTCCAAAATGTCACGGTCATCGTGCACGAGCTGCCCAGCACAAACTTCCAAACTTTCTGCCTTCTTCACTTGGTCCTCCGTTGTGCAACAAGAGGTGAGACGATAACAATCCGGCTTTAAATTCTGTATATTCGGCAGTTTCTTTTCCAACAACGGACCGAAATAGCTTTTCTCACGTCTTTCTCCGCTGCCATTACTGAACTGAAACTGACGCGCTTACATCAACGTCATCGTTCTCAGCCACTCCCTCTATTCACTGATTGGTCCTACAAAAAAATGATTTCTGGAAACCTAAGGATACACAGCAGTCCCAGACGCAGTACTGAAGGAAAATGAAATTGAGCGGAATTGCGTAGGAGGGCGCAGCCAGGCTACTTGGTCGGACCCGTTTCGGGCCCATTCGCATGCCGTCTGCGAATCTCCATAGGAAATGAATGACTTCCGGTCGTTTCGCAGCCGCATCGGAGCTGATTTCAACTGCCAGTGTGAAGGCGGCGTAACGGAGCATTTGACAAGCAGATTTTTCTCAATTTTCTCGGTTTGCTTTGAGTTTAGACATAACCAAATGTTCTTATGTAAACCTTGTGTGTATTTGAGAGCATTAGCGAAATAATACTCGAAAGAGAACTTAGTCCAGCAACCAGGCGCTGTTAGACAAGCTTTAGTTCATGTGCACGTCGGGTGTTCGTGCTCAGAACAGCGCATCAGCAGTGAATGACATGTTTAACCGGCAAGGCTTTAAAGCACATGCAAATTAACTTTTGTGAACTCGCTGAAGTGATGTAGCCGTTCCTCTGCATTAATATTGCGAGTATTTGTCGCGTTGTACACTATGCTGTTGAGACGGAGGTGTCAGGACTGCAACTGACAGAATGCACGATATAGCTGCTGTGCACGATATACACCTACTGCTGTGAGTGGATAACAGTTTTGCATATGAGTTTCACTCTTGATCCGGTTTGTCATCACGAGGTAGGCAGGCCTCTGTTATTTAGCTATGTGTGTAATGTGCGAATCGGTGGGCGGGGCTAAACCGGCTAAATCTATGCTGGAATTAAGTGTTGATCTTCTTCTGCGGGGGTGATGTTTTATCCTCTTTGACGTCATAGTTCACCACTTTGAAAAACGAGTCGTTTGCTAATATGATGACCTCTTAGATGTCAAAAGCTCAAGGAAAATTTGATTTCTAGGTTCATCACATCAGGTTTTTTCACTCCTTAATATACATTTTTTTCACTCTGTTTTTTTAAATTAATTTTAAGACATTATGAATGATAATAACTGAAGTTAATTTCATCTACACCCTAATTTAAGCTCAGTGATTTATTGCCAGCCCCAGTGCTACCAGATTATTATTTTTGTAGAACTCAGTGGCTCCGGTGATGCTGCCCTCAAATTTGAGTCTGGAGCCCTGTAAAGCTAAAATAAAACTGCATATTGTAATATCTATACGTTAAGTCTTTTTATTATTAAAGAATTTGTCAGTATTACAGTCATTTTGGGGGAAATTTGAATAATTGCATTTCAAGCTGATTTAAGGTGTGCCCCTAAATTTTCTGCTTGCGCTCCTAAAATGTTCAGTCAGGGGCAACAGCGCTCCTATAGACCATTTCACAAGATGTAAACAACACTGGTCCAGAAGCACTTCCTGTTTCAGTTTTTTAACACTACATAAAAGCTGGGATAAAATACAACCAACAGAACATTTAAAACTGAATCAAAAAGTTAAACAAACATCGTTAAAATGTTTTCTTTACATGTGAAATAAAGAAAACAGTTACAAACTGAAACAGGAAGTGTATCTGGACCAGTGTTGTTTACATCTTGTGAAATGGTCTATTAAAAAAAGTTAGTCTGGAGCCCTGAAGATCCTGCTTGGACAGCTTATGCCTCTCCTTTCCTCCAAGCCAGCCCACGCTACACCCTCGTTATCTGATGTTCTCTGCAAACATCGTTCTACACGCAGAGAGGAAGTGGTGCAAATTGGATCAAGATCCTACAGACCTTGGTCTTTATCAATCCCTCCTCTGCTAATATCAATATAATCAATACTATTATATTGACTATATACAATATAATCAATATAATAAATGACTGAGTTCAGTTTGGAGTATGAAACCAACCTATTTGTTCCTCAGTATCTTCTTGTTTCAAACCGAATACTTCTTCAATCTTAATTTCTTCACTCTCCTCTTTAATCAACGCCATCTTGTGTCACGTGGATCTCAGCTGCTTCACCAGGAGTTTTTCTGTTTGTTTGGACACTCTGTCCCTGTTTAAGATAAAAGAATAATTAACAAAGAAAACTAAATCTGTGCGTCTCAATCAACTCTAGTTCAAGGCACTGGTAAGGGAGTGTCAGAGTGAGAGTTAAAGTTAGGATAGGCAATTTTTACAATAAACACTTTTGTTTTTCTGGTATATACTCTCCTCACATCCTAATAGCATAGGTGTAACTTGTGGGTGGGACATGTCCCCACCACTTTTTGCTAAGGTTGAAATTGTCCCCACCACTTTGAATCATCTCGCGGCACGGATGTACCAATACAAATAAATAAAACATCTCCAGTTATCTAGCAAAGCATTCATTTTGTTCATTTGATAAATAAGAGGCGATCTAGTGCTGAAATGATTTATTTTTATTTTTTATCAAGTGATCAAAGTGCTCGTAGCCGCTGCGATCAACTCTTGTGGCTCGCGCACAGTCTTCACTCGGATGCGCAACAAGCCCTATATGAGTGCGGATTAGAACTCAGGACCTCTGACACTAGACCATAAGAATACAGGCTTTAATTAGTTGAATATATGCATTTATTCTTGACGTTAGGCTAGCAACACACACACACACACACACACACATACATACATACACAAACCTGTCCTACTCACCTTTTATAACAAAGTTACGCCACTGCCTAATAGCAATCAATAATAGACGAGGAGTAAATTTTAAAACATGTATATCTTAAATTAAAGATTCAGGACCAAAATAGTCCAATCACTCCAGTGTTTCCCCTAGAGATGTTCCCTTTTTCCCTTCCTGATACCTGGACTATCGTACAGTATCTATCCAGCTGCAATTCATACTAGCACTGTATGATTTGATACCATTATTGGTAACACTTTATAATAACTGCACACATTTGTTAAGCATGAGTAAACAGTTAATTCATCATTTATAAAAGCATTAATAGACATTAATAAGCAGTTTATAAATAGAGCTATAAATGCTTTTTTATTGATTTATAAGCATATCTATAATGCGTTTAATAGTTGTATTTTTATACTTTTGTTAGATCAATTAATAATTCCTAAATGAAATATAGCATTATTTACAAACCAGATATTTAAGAGTTGTCAGTCATTCATAAGATCACTTAGAAAGTGTAAGTAAATGTAATAAATACAGGTAGTTATAAAGCATTTAGTAGTGGTCAGTTAACTATTTTGTGAGCTCATCTAAAGCGAGGAATATTCATGCCATGTAAAGCATTTTAAAGGAGATTTAAAGTGAGCATTTTTATTATCTGACATTCATTTCACACTAATATACTATTTTTCTTTCTTAAGTGAAAAAGATAAAATGCAACCACACTAGTATCTAATACTGTAAACTGAAAAAGGTATTTTAGATTTACAATGTATAAAAAAATTCAGCAAATAAATCTAGGAAGCTAAAAAAAATTATATGAATAATATGAGAAAATAATCTCCAGAATAATAAACTCAATACATTTTGTCTGTTATATTTATCGCTCGTTGTCTGTCTTTTGAAAACATTTCTCTTCGTTTGAATGAAGCTTTCAGAGATTGTTGATTCTGACGCGGCTCATCCTTCTCTGCATTTGCCTTTGTGTAATCGTGTTCTGTGGGGTTACTTGAAGTTGCTAGTACCTGTTCCACCCCTCGAAATTGCAGTATGGAATATGAGACATATCACAGTTTTACTAACTGGTTGTCCAATCTGAAAAACTGCGGACATACTGAAAGTCAGTATGACTTCCTGCGTTGCCACATTAAGCAACCACTGTTTAATATCCCTCCACCCCCTTAGAGCTGCAGCGAAGAGGAGTTCTCATTTGACTGCAAAGAGCAGCACCACTTGCTGACAGAAGCACTGAATGAATGAGTGACAGGGTCCCCGCTGTCGCACAAGGTTAGAGGTTGACATCTAGTGTAGAAGACTAGTAAATGAGATTAACGTCAATCGGATATTACGGTTAATATTTGCGGAAATAAATACCCACAAAAAAGATTGATTAGAAAATCTTCTGGGGGAATTTGGAATTGCTCCATTTTTCCCATTACAACTTATCAGTACCTGAAATAGGCCTTTATCACAGTCTGAATGAAATCACATCAGGGTCCGAATACAAACATAATAGAATTTATGCCTGCATTATTGTCAATGGAAGATTGGCAATTTAGACAAGAAAATTAAACTAAATTTGTTCAACTTGACAGTTCAATATTGCCTCACATTTCATTGTTAGCCACTTTAAGTGTATGTGTGCGATAATGTTCCAGCGTTGCTGGTGTACTGTTATCACAGTCCTCAGATAAATGAAGATCTGCAAGTTATTGTTTTTAATTTTGTGACATTTATTATTATTTCCAATCTTGTCTAAAATATAATCATATCCAGTCAAAGCTAGAGGATGGGACACATTTAAGATGATCAAACTAGTTATTTTTTACAGAATTTGGGCTAGAATTATTCACTTTTTTGAACAACTTTAATTTGTTTAACAAAGTGAAATAAGTGCATGATTAATTTGCAGTCTTTACTCATAATTAATATTTTATGGGATGTAAAACGTTGTCTAATTCTAATGCTCTTTTACATGATATTTGTGTGAATACAAACATTAATTTCTTGCTTTCTTAAACGAAAAGGTGATCAGACTCTATAAATATTGCACACATACAGTAGTTGTGATCCACTTTAAAATCATGAAATATAAGCCAGAATAAAGACACCATTTTTCTTAGTTTTATCGTTTCTTTTTGTTTTTTCTTTGTAAAATGTTGTTGATGGGTTTAGATAGTGGGGGCAAAACTCAGTAACTAAAAGGCAATAGCTTCAATTTATAATAGTACTATCTATACAAATAATTGCCACTGTCTCTGTTTAATTCGTATTTGCTGATTTTCTTCTGTTTTCCTCAACGATGGTCAATAGTAAAAGCACTGTAATGCTTTTCGGTATTTCAAAGTGAACGAGCGGTTTAACGTTATGGCCCGGATGTGAGAAATAAAAAGTTAATGTTTGAAGAAAGAAAAAGTTCCACGATGAAAACTTTTATGCACAATCAATGTAAAATAAATTATTATGCATTGGGGACGTCTCCAAAGTTATTAACCAAGAAAATACGCATATTTTCTATTACTTTTGTGTGGATGCACTTTACTCACAAAAATAAGACATAAATGTTAGGTACAGCATTACAATATCACGTTGAATAATAATACATTCATTCTACAGCGCTTGCAAAAACTAAAACATTTAATCAACGGTTTTTATCCATTTAAACGCTTAAAATGCTTAAAAGTACAAACCTTTCTTCAGTCGAATCCCCTCACACATGAAAGTGCGGCGCAGCCTTATGACGCATTCTTCTTCTGTGCATTTACTGGCGAGTTGCAAACCGAATAAAAAGGAGCAAGGCGCCACCTAAAGTGCTGGAGGATGACAAAGAGGAAGGCTCTGTACGAAACAAGCGTGCCGCACAAGCCCTATTACTGAGCTGTTACACCGGGATAGACATATGCACTGGTATATGTAAACAAACCTAGTAAGGTGATAACGCACCCTCGATGACAGCTACAGCCAGGCAGAATGACTTGTTGGGTTGATGATGTTAGACAGTGGCCTCCATCACAGATGAAGGTACAAACGATTTGAGAGGGGGTAAAATATTTGCGTGGCAGGGGGAGCTGCCACTTGACCGGCCACAGATATGTTCTTCTTCTTCTTCTTGTGGTGTTTAATGGCGGATTGGCAGACCAACATAAATGGTGCATTCCCGCAACCTACTGATCTGGAGTGTGGAGTATGCTTGGCTTTAGAAGGAAAGGACACGAAGGAAAAAAAATAAAAATAAAAAATAAAATAAAATAATAATAAAAAAAATAAATAAAATAAAATTCTATTTACTATTCCTATTTAAATATTAATTCGTGAATTGTTGATTGTCTCGACCCATTTCCTAACAATACTTTCATTGAAATTGTATCAATTCCCATCCATTGTAGCTCTTGGATTAACTGTTGTCTCTCCCATTCATATGCAGCACATTCTAAAAGAATATGCTGCACTGTTTCTAGCTCCCCACACTTATCACATTTTCCTGTATCATGCTTCCCTATTTTATAAAGACTATAATTCAATGCAGTGTGACCAATTCTTAACCTCGTAATAATAACATCTTTCTTCCTATTTCCATATCTTTTCCTCTCATTTCCAACCTTTCGTTGAATTTGATAAAGATGTCTTCCTTTACCGTCATTATTCCATACCTTTTGCCATCTTTTATTAATTTCAATTGCTATTAATCTATTTATTTCTGATTTACTTAGCGATACATTCATTTCTATTTGTGAATGATTTAAAGCTTCCTTTGCCAACTGGTCTACCTCCTCATTACCATCCACACACAGGGCCGTGGGAAGTAGGGGTGCTGCATGTGCTGCAGCACCCCCTGTTGGAAAATGCAGACATTACAGCACTCTCTCCGACAGATGTAAAAATAAATAAATAAACATATTAAAAAAAATATTTTAAAAATGCTCCTGGTTGTTATTAACGTAAGACGTTTATGTATGATGAAGTTTTGAGCAAAATTAAATAATTAATAATTATTAAAATTATTATAAAACGCAAAGCATCATTGTCAATGTCAACTGACGTCACGATAAAACAGTGATGGTATCGAGATATATCAAAATGGCACAGAAACGAATTTCTGATTTCTTTTGTACACCAGCTTGTAAAAAGAGCACAACAGAAGTCCAGAGAAAACAGGAAAGCATCCCGACACCGACCAGCTCTTCACCAGTACCTAATAGGCCTGCTAGCTTTGCCTCAGAGACCACCTGCGGTAACGACCCTCACAAGCCCGCCGCTCGTGGTGGATTTAGCACGCTAGCTGCATTTGAGGAGCCTTTCCAGCCATCTAACTTTGTTTTTCCTGGTAAACATTTTGGAACAGAAAATTTCAGTCATGCATTCACACCAGCTTGGTTCAACAAATGGAAGTGGCTGCATTACGTGACCGAGACCAATCGAGTTTTGTGTTTTACTTGTCTGAAAGCAATAGAAAAAAAACTTATCAATGCAGACAGTTTTAGGGCAGACAACCCATTCGTGTCAGGCGGCTTTGGAAACTGGCGTAAAGCCACTGCAAAATTCAAGGAACATGAACGATCAAAGTTACACATGGATTCAGTTCAAAGACACGCAGCTTTGGGTAATGTGCCTATCAATGCCCTCCTGTCTGATGCTCTTGCCGAACAGCAGGGGACCGCTCGACATGTTTTGGAACTATTATTTAGATCTATCAGTCAGATTTCTGGGCAGCAAGGGGATCCTGTTCAGGGGAGACACCACACGTGATGGAATCCTTTACGAACTGATGATGGAACGCACCTATGATCTCCCAAAAGAACGAGAGTGGGTGATAAGAAGAGACAATTGGATGTCCAACACCATACAAAGTGAAATTATTCAACAGTTTGCCCATGCTATTCAGCGGGATATTGTCGCCCGTTCATCGGAATCCAGATTTTATGGATTAACAGCTGATGGGACTACTGACGTGAGCACAACAGAGCAGTTCTCGTGAAATTTGCAATTTGTTGATGGCAGCCTGGAGTCTCACTGTTTATTTTTGGGATTTTATAATGCACAGGACAGCACTGGACAAACTCTTTTCTCCTGCATCAAGGATGTGTTTTTGAGACTGAACATTCCTATCGAACGCCTTGTCGCATACTGCTTTGATGGAGCCAGTAATATGTCCGGGTGCTTTTCAGGAGTGCAGGCTCGCCTCAAAGAATTGTGCCCTCAGTCAATGTATGTACACTGTAACAACCACGCGCTGGACTTGGTGCTTCAAGAAGTTGCTAGTGAAGCAAGACTTGTGGCTGATACTTTAAACTTTGTACGAGGTGTTGCTACTGTAATTGGGGAATCGGCAAAGCGCAAACAGCTTTTTGAGTCGCTTTTCGGTTGTGATGAGGTTGCGGTTAATATCCTAGGCCTTTGCCCGACGAGATGGTGCGTCCGCGCCACAGCCATCAAACGCGTCTGTTTCTCTTACAGTACTCTCCTGTCTACACTCAATTCGCTGAAAGATGACAAGAATAGTCTCAGAGGGGACAGCAGATCAAAGATTGGGGGACTGTGGAACCAAGCCCGAAAAGGGAGAACATTGTTCGGTCTCCTCTGTTGCCAAGCGCTGTTTGAACCCTGCGAGGCAGTGGCACGGAGCCTGCAAAGCTCCAAAGCAAGTGCCCTTGGTGCACTTGAATGCGCAAATGTGCTCAAAGATCGCATAGCCGCACTTCGTGATGATGACACTGTAGAGAAGGTGGTCCACAAGGTTGAAGCATGTGCCTCAGATATGGACCTGAAAATGCCAGACAACACCAACACAAGAGTGAGCAGAACCCCGGGCCGCTTTCGCCAAACCACGGAACCAGAGGCAGTTGCGCACAACGCGGCAACGGTGATTTGGCGACATGAGTTTTACCAAGCTGTTGACTTGGTGTCAGCGGAGCTGAATAGACGGTTTGATCAAGAGAGTATGACAATAGCAGCGAGCCGAGAGAGGGCAGTAATAGTGGCAGCAGGTGGAGGAACTGTTGATTTGGAGCCCCTTCAGCTTCCCAAGGAGCTGGACACAGACCACGTTAATCTCCAGCTTAAAATGCTTTGCGATGTCACCAGAGAATCTCAATGTAGCACAGTGAAAGATGTAGCATCATGCCTATCTAAGCTCCAACCCTGAAACGAGAGCTCTGTTTACTGAGGCTGAAAAACTCATACAATTGTGTCTGTGTTTGCCTATATCAGTGGCCTCATCCGAGCGATCATTTTCCAATTTGCGCCGATTAAAAACATGGTTACGGTCCACCATGACTCAGAAGAGACTCACACACTTGTCTCTAATGAATGTCCACACAGACATTTTGAACGCTTTGGACATCCATTCCCTCATGAGAGACTTTATATCCTCAACTCCTGAGCGCCAAGCCACATTTGGAGTAATGTAACGGCCTCCCTCCCTGCTCAAGGTAAAACATTTGGTTTATTATGAGCTTCCGATGAGCAGTTTAACATCACATGAATTACGCATTAATTTTACACTGATAATTTTGCAGCAAAAAATGTTTTTGGTTATATTATTTTGTGCTGTGCAAATTCGTTTTTTGAAAAAGTGAAAATGTGCCTATATTT
Organism: Pimephales promelas; assembly: GCF_016745375.1. The sequence goes on from NW_024121457.1 coordinate 21,124, forward strand.
GGATATTTTCGTGTGCGCTGTCAGCCTGTATATTTATGCCCGTTTTAATTATGCATATAGGCTGTTTTATGTTCTCATTAGCTGTGTTCAGTGAATGTGTGTCTGCGCCCTGACAGAGCCAGAAGTTTAAATAACGTAGGCTAATATATATGTGCTGTTAAAAAAATAAATATTTGCTTTTGTTAATATGTTCTTGTCTGCTGCCTGTGCGCGACAACCTTTTTGACATGTTTAACTGTCTTGGCTATTTGTTAGTGTCTGGCTGTGTGCAACGGAGTCTGGTTACAAGATAAATATGTTTGATTCTTAATAGTGTGAGTTTACTGTGTTATTAGACTTAGACATTATTAAGAGGTGTCCACCTGACGCAAAAAAAATGCACCTCCCACTACAGCACCCCCAACTTAAAACCTCTTCCCACGGCCCTGTCCACACACACATGTGCTGGCACCCAGAGAAAAAATACCAATATCCCTAACTGCTTGGCTCTAAATAAACACTGCAAAACTTCAAATATTAAATCTTGTCGAGCTTCCGATTTTCCACTCATAAGACTAGTGAGAGCAGCCATTGAATCAGTACATATCACAGATCTTACAGGTTGAACTTCTATAATCCACTGTAGTGCTAATATGATAGCTATTACTTCAGTAGTAAATACCGAGGTATGATCCGATATTCTTTTTGCAATTTTAATATTAAATGTAGGAATAAATACTGCTGCTGCAGTTCTTCCAGACTCTGGTTCCTTTGACCCATCCGTAAATACCTGTAATATGGAATAGTACTCTCGATTTACATACTGTTTAACTACTAATTCAGTTGATATTGTAATTGGTTTATTTATTTCTTTATGTATTTCTAAATCAATTAATGGCATGGGATACATCCAGGGAGGAATTGCTGGTATTGGAACAGATGGGGCTATTAGATGTTCTTTCAATCCAAAACTATCTGCCTCCTTCCGTACTAACCAACCAAAGCTTGCTATTTCTTTGTATTCATATTCCCAACATTCCTTCAACAATATTTTTACTGGATGATTTTCCTGATGTCCACATACACCAGACCAGTATCTCATCCTCAATAGCATTGTACGTTGTTCCAGCGGTAATTCTCCCAATTCAACTTGTAGCGATACTACCGGAGAAGATTTAAATGCTCCACAACAAATTCGCAAGGCCTGATTTTGTATTACTTGTATTTTTTTAAGTAAAGTTTTATTCGCTGAGCTGTATACCACACTTCCATAATCCATATTTGACCTTATCACTGCATAATAAATTCTTTTCAGTGACTGACAACTTGCCCCCCAATCAACACCTGACAAGCACCTTAAAACATTTATTCCTTTTTTACACTTTTCTATCACTTTCTGAATATGAACTCCAAAATTTAACTTAGAATCCATCCACATACCCAGAAATCTCACTACTTTGACTTGTTCCAGCTGATGACCATACATTTTAATATTTAACTTAGGGTTATTTTTCTTGTTAGTAAAGCAAATTACTTGTGTCTTTACCACAGAAAACTGGAAACCCCAACTATTCGCCCGTTTCTCGACCTTCTTCACTGCTTTTTGCATTTTATTTTCTACAAACATCAAATTACGTCCCCTTTTCCACAATGCCCCGTCGTCTGCAAACAACGATCTTCCTATTCCAATTTCAATATTGTTAAATATGTCACTAATCATTAAGTTAAAAAGAATAGGGCTGCTCACACTTCCCTGAGGGGTTCCATTCTCAATAGAGATCCTAGAGTATTCCGACCCCACTCTAACTTGAATCGTTCTTCCAAACAAAAAAACTTGAAATCCAGTTAAACATTTTTCCCTTGATTCCCAAACTTTCCAATTTCGGCCACAGATATGTGCGCCTGCCACTACGTTATATGCTCCTGCCACTCAATCGGCCACGGATATATGCGCCTGCCCCTGTATTATATAGCGCCTGCCACTCGACCAGTCACAAATATGAGCCTGCCACTCGAACTTACACAATATTTAAGATAGGTTTTCAAACCAAATGCAGCGCATATCCCCTGAAGCCAGCGGGAGCCAGAACGGTACGCACAATAGGTCAATATTCACCATTAACCAAACGCTTTTCGTCTGCCTAGCCATAAGATCTCTCACTGTTTACACTTATCAGACACTCCTAATGGTACACGAGAGCACACATACAGTGCAATACAGATATTATCTACCCATTTATCACCTGATCTTATTTTTTATTCGCTTTTTTATGCGTATGGGAGCGCGTTCGTGTGGGTCTATTAAGCGCCGCTCCAGCCACCTGCCACACGATCTCTCACTGTGTTTATACCTGACACTCCTAATGGTACATGAGAGGACACATACAGTGCAATACAGATATTATCTACCTATTTATCGTCTGATCATATATTTTATTAGCTCTTTTTATGCGTATGGGAGCGCGCTCGCATGGGTCTATTAAGCGTCGCGTCACCTGCCACACGATCTCTCACTGTGTTTACACATATCAGACACTCCTAATGGTTGGTACACGAGAACTGAGACGAGGACGTTCTCCTTCCACTACTTTTTGTTACCGGCTGCTCACGGCTTAGGAGTATTACCGCCCCTAAGATAATGTGCTGATATAGCTGGAAGCGCAAAACTTTCTGTTTACAAGCAGAGGAAGATGCGCGCTGTACATACCCTTTTCAATTAGCGTATTTTCCGCACTATAAGGTGCACTTAAAAGCCTTTAATCTTCTCAAAAAACGACAGTGTTCCTTATAATCTGGAGCGCCTTATATATGGATCATCATCTTATACGGTAGGTGGCGGTAAAACTCCTAAGCAGAGCAGCCGGTAACAAAATGTAGTCAAAGGAAAACGTACTTGTCTCAGTTCTCGCGCATGCGCCCATAAGTAAGTAATAGAATAGTCGAATAAAGTCGTTATTTATGTTTTTTTCGCACAAAAAGTAGTCTCGTCGCTTGATAAACTTATAATTGAGCCGCTGTAGGCACATGGAATATTTAAACCTTTTCTTTAATGACTTTATGGGCCGTCAAGAGCCAGTCCCTTAGGCAGTCTATGTAGGACTGATCCAGCTCTCAGATTAAATCAAAAATATCTTTATTTGTGTTCCGAAGATGAACGAAGGTCTTACGGGGTTGGTACAGCATGGGGGTGAGTAATTAATGACTTAATTTTCATTTTTGGGTGAACTAACCCGGAGAAGTACATACGAGCTCATGCACTTGTGTATAACATTATAGAAATAATAGAGCTCATGCATTGTTGTGTAATAAATTATTATTCATTTATTGCCAAGATTGATTCTAAGTAAAAACTCTGGTAATGAAGCATCTCGTCTGACTGTTTACTGATAAACCTGCTCCCTTTCAGGAGTGCTACATTAGCAGGGTTAAATTTGTGTAAAAATTTTAGTGAAATGTCTTTCAAACTCAAAGTCCATACTGGCAAAGTCAATATTGTCAATAAAGTTCATCCAATATGACGCCACATATGGAGTTGTTACAAGCTCCTTTTAAAAGAGAGATCTAATTCTAGAATTACGGGATGATGAAGGATGCGACAAAACGCACAGTTTTCCTACAGGGAGTTCAAATGGGGTTTTGTTTTATCTGTGGCAGTTGTAATGATATAGAATTTGAATGTGATTTTATGATTGTTTTGCTCTGTCCCTACAGCACTGTGGTCAACTGTGGTTGTATTAATGTGTGTGTGTACTCTATAGCAGTGTTTCCCAACCCTGTTCCTGGCGGCACACCAACACTGCGTGTTTTCTTTGTCTCCCTAATCAAGCACACCTGACTCAACCCATCAGCTCATAATCAGGTGGGTTAATGAGCTGATGGGTTGAATCGGGTGTGTTTGATAGGGAGACAAAGAAAACACGCAGTGTTGGTGTGCCGCCAGGAAACACTGCTCTATAGGCTTCTGTATTAACTGATCTGGTTGAATGGGCACAGTAGCATTATATAGTTATCGTCAAAGTTCGTAAGGAGGATTTGAGACAGCAATTTCACTACAACTTGTGAAATGAAAAAAAGAAAATGCACTGAATTGGTACCAGTTCTAAGTTGATAAATCTACAATCAATAGAGTGCCGAAGTGATGACGTCACTTGTAGGACAACTCGGAAGCTAGCGGCGCATGGGTTCCCTCTGTCGAAAAGCTATGCACAAATCGTTCTTGAATCGAATCAAAAACCTATGAATCGTGAATCGAATCGATTCTCTGTCTACCCAAAGATTCACAGCCCTACTGCACATGCTTCAGCCACTTGCTTGGGAACACTTAAAAGTGTTAGTGTATTGAAGTGATACAATGAAGTACACTGGGGGGAAATGTGATCAATAACTCATGGCAACATATTTTTTACATTAACTATGTAGTTTCGCAGTCACATATGTAGACTTTCACAAGTCAAAGCAATTCATTACTACTCAAGGTTTAACAGCTGATATGACTGGACACTGCAGTAAGCTGACTTTTTCTAATGTTACATCAAAAGTGAAGAAAGTACAACACTTTGTAATGCCCATTTTCCCCCAATGCACAGGACAGTGAAGAAACCCTCTCAGGTATCTTTAAGTGCATAAATAGCTTTACTTAATTTACACTTGAATACCTATTATTATAATATGAGTTGCAGGAGTCAACATCTACAGAAGAGTCTGCAGAAAGCAGCGATGCAGAGGTGGGCAGTGTTGTACTTTTCCTTTTAATTTTTGATGCATAAGCCATGTGTTGACAGGTTCACCCCTACCCCTAGAAAACAGAGTATTTTGAAAATACTTGACAACTTAAAGAAAAAAAACTGGCACTAGAGATAGAGTTGCTTCATAGGAACTTCAGAATAAGTGCTAATATATTATTTCACACAGAGTACAATATTATTTGCAGGCAAAAGATGACTTGATCACTGGCTTTTCTTTACAAAGAATAATTAAAATAAAACTCAAAGAACTAAGCATATTTGTCTTGTCTTTTATTAAACATTAATGAAATGTTTTATATTTTTTCTGATGGTGCAATGTTGTGTAATTGTTTTATGTTTTTAAGAAACATTACTAAAATTGAAAAAAAAAATGGGAATATTTAATTACATTATTGTCCAACTGAATACCTTGAAACAGATTGATTTTAATATGAAAATACAACACTTGCATCACCAATGGAAATAACATAATATAGATTGACTCTAGGAGTGGTCCCAAAAGATAATTTAACAGAACTATTGCAATTATCATCCACATATGAAGCCAGATTGACAATCATCTATGATTTCATTAAAAAAATTACTAACTTTAATCGATTTACGATATAAGTTATAGGCCTCCAATTCTCTATAAATCTTCAACCGGCTTAGGAATCAGTTTAATCAATCCCTGGAACATAGTTGGCAACAATACTTAATTGTCCAAAATTCTAAGATATCTTATTTAAATTCTTTGTAAAATTCACAGGTCAAGAAACGATGATTTGAAAATCTTCCTCTTTGTCATCCTCCAGCACTTTAGGTGGCGCCATGCTCCTTTTTTACTAGGTTTGCAACTCCCCAGTAAATGCACAGAAGAAGCAAACGTCATAACGCTGCGCTGCATTTTCGTGTGTGAGGGGATTCGACTGAAGAAAGGTTTGAGTTTTAAGCATTTTAAGCGTTTATATGGCTAAAACCCGGTGATTCAATGTTTTAGTTTTTGCAAGCGCTGTAGAATGAATGGATTATCATTCAACGTGACATTGTAATGCTGTATTAGTCTTATTATTGTGAGTAAAGTGCATCCACACAAGTAATAGAAAAGATGCGTCTATTTTTCTTGGTTAATAACTTTGGAGACGTCCCCAAATGCGTTATAATTTAATTTACATTTTATGTGCATTCATGTTTTCATCCTGGAAATTACTTTTTCTCTTTTCAAACATTTTAACTTTTTATTTCTCACATCCGGGCCATAACGTTTTAACCGCTCGTTCACTTTGACATACCGAAAAGCAAAACAGTGATTTTACTATTGACTATTGAAAATCCATACGAATTAAACAGAGACACTTGCTATTATTTATATTAATTATAGATAGTACTATTATAAATTGAAGCTATGGCCTTTTAGTTACTGAGTTTGCACCCATTATCTAAACCCATCAACCACAGTTTACAAAGAAGAAAAAAAAATATATTTCATCTCATATTTCATGGTTTAAAGGGAAAGTTCACTTCAAAATGAAAATTCTGTCATCATATACTCACCCTCAAGATGTTTCAAACCTGTATGAATTTCTATCTTCTGCTGAACACAAAGGAAGATATTTTGAAGAATGTCAGAATCAAACAGTTAACTGGACCTATTGCCTTCCATAGTAGATAAAAAAAGTTTGTTTGGCTATTCTTCAAAATATCTCCATTTCAGGTTTGAAACAACTTGATGCTGAGTATGACAGATTTTTCATTTTGAAGTGAACTATCCATTTAAAGTGGAGGACATACGCCTGTATATGTATGTCATTCCTTGTTTAAGATTATCATACATGGACAACTAGTCCTGGGCGCAGGGGTTTTACTGCGTGATAAAATAAGCAACCACAATGGTTCATCGTCTCCAAATCATGACCAGAGACGGATAAATATTTAGTCTGCTGTTTAAAACAAATGAAGAACCAATAGAGGAGAATAGTTATGCACGAACAGCATGTCAAAAAAACAATTCTGATTGAAAAATCTTGTGACATATAAACACGCACATCAACCATACTTCATTTATTGTTCATGTAAACACAGTGTTCGGATTCATCAATCAAATTGATTTCATTTTCAGATTCTATTTACAAAACCAAATGAACTGAATGAATAATTTGTCATTCATGTCCATGATTTTGCACTGTTCATAGCTAAATTCTATTATGATAGTCCCAGAGGCAGTTGTTGTCCCCTGAACAGCAGAGGCGGACAATGCAGGTTTACAGGGTTTCTGCGGATCCTTAAAAAGTCTTAATTAAATTAGATTTTTAAAATAAAAGGCCATAAAAAGTCTAATTTTTACTTATGAGAGGTCTTAAATTTTAGTTGACACTTCGACTTAGTCATATCTAAATTTTTTCCAAATTAAAAATATCTTATTTGCGTATGTATTATTTTTATTAGCCTATTCTATCTTTGTGGATTTGCTTGTTCACGTGACAATTCGCATCACATTCGCGGCAGAATAACGCCTGTGTGCTGCACGCGAGAGAAGAAAGTTCAGAAAGTTGGTAAATGTCAGTTCAATCGTAAGTTATGTGCGTTGTGTTATTGTCTATTATGATATTCTAATTGTTTTAACGATGTACGGGTCACTGTGAGCAGACATCGCAGTTGTCTTTCATAAAATGTGTGCAGTTATAGGCAGACATGTATTTATTATGTCGATGGTTTTATAGGTATGTCCCCAAATTAGTTTTTGTCTGATATTTATGTCATATTATGTTCTTAAAACATTTTGAGTTAACATTGTGAGTTACAGAATAGTATCAATATTGTTTGTTTTCCCTTTATTTTGCCGTCTAGAATTTCAAAATGAAACCATAGCAGAGTATAATGCAACAGACAGCGATGATTTCATGAACAAAATCCGCGTTTTGAGTGAATAATTTTAACGATTCAATGAACAATCACTTGCTTCTTTCCCGAATTAATCAGCCGTTATAACTAGTATAACTTCACAATCACAGTAAGGTTAGAACTAAAAAAAGATGTGCTTCTTGATCTTTGCGGGGTTTAGCTGACTGAGGACATCCATACAGTTAATTCCAAACACGACACTTGTCACTGTCAGGATTTTACTTCGGTTTTGGGAAGGGAAAAAACGGACACCCCCCTCCAATCTCTCTGGGAAACGCGTATCTGTGTTGCAAATGCCCGAGGCACAACGTTTAATCATATTTTGGATAAAACTTCGAGGGTAATAGGCTGCCGAGACCAAAAATATGAAGCGCTGTGAAAACGTGTCGGACCTCTGTGGGAGCTCGTTCTTGGCTGGGCTGTGATTGGTCAATCTACATTCTAGGGCGTGGCTTAGCCAAAGGTGAATTACTCCTCAATGGATCGAGGCCAGACCGAACTTCCTGACCAAAAAATGTTGTGGGCGGAGTTCGGGCTGGCATCCAGGCTAATACCACAGCAGTGTTCATGGGATTAAATAATTTGTACGACTAGATTAACAATCGATAAATCAACAAATTAAACTCACTCATACTGTAATAAATTATTAAAAAGGCATTCAAATTTGACACATAATACATTTTCTTGTCTCTAATAATCAACATACAAAATATAAAATACAGGGGAAACAGTAAAATTAGCTGCAGCAGTGCTAAAATTTATAAAATTACAAGACACTAACTATCAAACTCACTTACACCGTCGATGGTTTCTTTTCCATGCATCATTTTATTGCATCCATGTATGTGGTTAGTCAAATCATATAAAATGGCAGCCTGGCAAGCAATACCCACATCAAGATGTTGGGTCTGGGAACTCACCATTGGCATGCCTCAATCCGAGGGGTGGGATAAACCGTTGTCTTTCAAATTCCCTCTGTACGTAAAAGGATAGCGCTACAACCAACCAGTACAACAAATGGCTGAGTGAGTCCATGAGTTTCCGGTCGTTTAAACTCCAAACACATCTTCCTTTTTTAAGAATGACTTAATGACAGTTCTTTTTCTTCTCAAAGAAAAGCTTAACTCCAAGTCCTCCAGTTGTGGCCAAAGCCGATTTGAAAGACCACTGTTCGTCAGCAGCAGTGGTCATCTTTACTTTCAAGTAGCAGGGAATTCACAATGAACAGTCACTATTTTGCTGTCATTATATTAAGCCCACCCACCAACTCTACACACGATGTGATTGGCATGACTAGAGGTTGTTTTTTCCAGCGCGAAAGCCAACGGAGAGTTGCTGTTGCCGCTGGGTGCATCTAGATTTCTAGGCTAATAAAACAGTGAAATCGCTCCGAAACTCTGATCTCTGCACTCAAGACGGTGACGTGAGCTCCACTGGTAGTGGGAAGTTTGGAAAATTTTCCCTCCTATTGGCTGTCACTTGTGAAATTCGCTTCTTATTTCCATAAAATTTAAATTTCTGAACTTTCTTTGCGTGTCTTGCGTCGCTTGACACGCCCTCATTTTTTCACCAATGGTCACTGTTGCTCATGTTGCCTGAAGTCGGCAGTCCCCCTTTGAAATTTATGGGATCATGTCGCTTTGTCACTGGCTGTGTGAACGCGGCTTAATGTCTCATAACATTACAATAAGCACATAACATTACAATAATTTAGACCGAATTCAGTGATTGGACATTTTTGGTTCTGAGACTTCAACAGATGATTGACATATTTTAAAATGTACACCACAAATAAGTGTTTGAGAAAATTGCCTACCCTAACTTTAACACTCACTCTGACACTCCCTTACCGACCAGTGCATTGAACTAGAGCTGATTGAGACGCACCCAGAGATTTAGTTTGGATCTATTTTTCTTTGTTAATTATTCTTTTGTCTTAAACAGGGACAGAGTGTCCAAACAAACAGAAAAAACTCCTGGTGAAGCAGCTGAGATCCACGTGACACAAGATGGCGTTGATTAAAGAGGAGAGTGAAGAAATTAAGATTGAAGAAGTTTTCAGTTTGAAACAAGAAGATACTGAGGAACAAATAGGTTGGTTTCATACTCCAAATTGAACTCAGTCATTTAAAATGGCCATGTCTACATGAATGTATTAAATTTTTCAAAGAATGTCCTATTTAAAGCAGTTTTATTTGACGTGTATTGGGACCTCTTGGGCAGTGGGGTGGGAATCTGGCACCTCAGAATTTGATTATGATTCAGAAGGGTGCGATGATAAAATGATTATTGATACATTTTGTTTTCTATACAGGATTTCTTCTTTTCTGACTGTTTTAGGTGAGTCTTTAGTCACAATCTGATTCGATTCAGTGAGTCATGATCTGATTCCTAAACGATTCTTGATCTACATATTTTATTATTATTTATAAGGTTACAAATTTAAATCTTACATTTATTTGTCCTTTATTATGACTATTATTTGTACATACTTTTAGTGACAATTTTATTACTTGTCTAATAATAAATAGGCCTACTTTTTAAAATAATTTAAAAGTTTTAATCAAATTGTGTAAGAATTTTCATAGTACTAGGGTGTGCACCTATACTGGTCTCACGGTTCGATTATGTCATCGATTCAGTTCAATTTGAGATCACTAAGCACTGCATCCTCAATTTTCAATTTTACTTCACATGTATAACATTTTGTCAATAACTACAAGACTCTGCCAGGCGTTAACAGCTCGAGGTGAAAACGGCTGACGTGGTCTCAAGTTATTACCCCTGCATATTTTATTTGTGCGTGACTGCCGTGACATGACTTACACACAATGTTCTCCAGGTCGTGCTTACCAGGTTGGTCATAAAAGCTGAAATGTGCCCAGACTTTTAAAGTAGTAGGAACATTTTTAAATACTCGCATCTCGCCTCACTCTGCCATTATATGCTATCGTGACAAAGCACGTACGCCACAAATGACGTCAGAAAGCGTCAGCACATTATAATCGGTTATGGTCTATTACTGAACCGATACCGAAGTGTCCTCGTCAGCATCGTAGTAACGATTAATTTCGACACCCCTAATACAGTATAGTTTCACAACATGCTAGCAATTATGACACATAAGCAAGTAAATAAAGATGAACAAAGAAATATTACAAGCAATAAACAGAGTTCTTTCACTATCTAAGGCCTTGTTGGCCTGAAACGAGACTTCAATAGATTTCCACGACGCATGCACGAGAATTGAGATCTCCTTCAACTACTTCAGTTCAGTTCTCGCGCATGCGTCGTGGAAATCGTATGGAAGTCTCGTAAACAAAAATTATTCTCATCGCTTGGTAAACTTATAGTTGAGCCACTGTAGTCACATGGAATATTTAAACATTTTCTTCATTGACTTTCTGGGCCGTCAAGTGTCATTCCCTTAGGACCCTATGTGGTAGTTATACAGCTCTCAAATTTTAACAAAAAAATATCTTCATTTGTGTTCCGAAGATGAACGAAGGTCTTACGGGGTTGGTACAGCATGGGGGTGAGTAATTAATTACTTAATTTTCATTTTGGGGTGAACTAACCCTTTCACAAGTCATTTTTTGGAAGTCCAAGTCAAGTCTTTGAGCTCGAGTCCAAGTCAAGTCTCAAGTCTTTGAGCTCGAGTCCAAGTCAAGTCTCAAGTCTTTGAGCTCGAGTCCAAGTCAAGTCTCAAGTCTTTGAGCTCGAGTCCAAGTCAAGTCTCAAGTCTTTGAGGGGCAAGCTCAAGTCAAGTCTTTTGCCACGAGTCCAAGTCAAGTCTCAAGTCTTAAATTATTAGGCATTGTCTAATTAAATATGTGCGAATTTGCATATATTTAAAAAAAAAAACGAAATCTGAATAGCCTATTAGATAAAGCCAGGTTTAAAATATTTTTTGTCATTGTGTTTACAACTTCACATACAGTAATAGATGGGGGAAAAATATATATTTATAGATATATCTACTTTTGTTATGCTGTTATCAGATAGCCTTAAATAGATTTTCGCTATGTTTTTAGAAAAACAATGTTATATAAATCAAGCTAGGAATAATATATTTACAAATCCATCTGTAATAGTCTTCATAAAACTAGGTACAAGACTGGACAGTTTGGTGTATTAGGTTTGGTATATAGGTGCTACTGAAGTGGAGATTTCAGAGAAAAGTCATTTTGAGAAAACGCAAAATGGGATCTAAAGATTTCCATCAGGCCAATGAGATTGCTCATTTAGAGTTAAATCCCCCCTTTTACTTTCGCGATTGGTTGCTGATTAAAAGGAAATGACCATATTTGGATCCGACAACATTGAACTGGAGAGAGGGAGAGAGAGAGCTTTCTAGCGATGTCTGTGATGACGGTGCAGATCGCGGCGCAGCGAGATGATTTACAATGCCAACTTTTGTTGAATTTATGAGAAATCTACAGACGCAAAGTCAATGGAGACGGTTGGATTGTTTTCCCCCGCTGTGGGCGTGGCCTAAATACGCTCAGCACAGTATGACAAAGGGGGACATGCAGCTTATCATACGCTTCCCCAACGTATGCGCCAATAAAAGAAAATAGAAATACATTAAAATGAATTTAGATTTAAAAAGCAATAATTGCATGAAAACAGGTTGCTGACAAGTGTTTTGAGTCGCAAGTCAAGTCTGAAGTCTTTTGGGTCAAGTCACGAGTCAAGTCTGAAGTCAGCGTTTGTGTGACTCAAGTGCGACTCGAGTCTGAGTCTCAAACTCGAGTCCCCATCTCTGATTTTGCATACTAATCGGTCTGCGTATATCAAATGAAGCATATCACATAATGCATCATGAGCCATGTCTGCTCTTTAACGTTTTCTGCTGATATGATTCCAAAACTGATTCCCGCCGGCTAGTCTACTAGCTGGCTGCAAACTGTGGAATGGATTTCCCGAATGCAGACGCGGCTCAATGAGACACAGATTACATGGGTAGGGTACTTTAAGTACTGTTTGTGTGATGACTGTGTTTTTCCTCCCTCACCCCAAGACCATTTTGACCAATGAAAACTCTGGATGAGTTCGGGTATATAGCCTAAATGTCGTTGGTTTTGATGCTGAATATTTAGTTTTAAGCCATTATATTGGTGTCAACTTGTATTTGTTTTTTTTGTTTTTTCATCTTAGACCTGCTGGCGCTGAAAGAGGAGAGTTCCAAGGAATTGGAAGAGAAAGATCATGATTTCATGACTGGAAAAAAATCTCCACCGATTAAACCCTCACGGAAAAGAGCTAAAAAGACAGGAATTAAAAAGAATTTGTCCTGCCAACAGTGCGGAAAGAGTTTTGATCAACGTGCAAACCTTAGAGTCCACATGAGAATTCACACTGGAGAGAAACCTTTCACCTGCAAACATTGTAAAAAGAGTTTCAATGAAAAAGGAAATCTTAATGTTCACATGAGAATTCACACTGGAGAGAAGCCTTACACCTGCCAACAATGTGGAAAGAGTTTCACTCAAAAAGGAAATTTTACAAACCACTTGAGAATTCACACTGGAGTGTACCTTTTCAACTGCCAACAATGTGGAAAGAATTTCAGTGAAAAGGGAAACCTCAAAGTTCACATGAGAATCCACACTAGAGAGATCTCATTCACCTGCCAACAGTGTGGAAGGGGTTTCACTCAAAAAGGAAACCTTCAAAAGCACATGAGAATTCACACCGGAGAGAAGCCTTACGCCTGCAAACTCTGCCAGAAGAGCTTCACACGGGAACTAGGCCTTAAGTACCACATGCAAATTCACACTGGAGAAAAGCCGTTCAAATGTTGTAGGTGTGGAAAGAGTTTTGCACGTAAAGAGACTCTTGAGGACCATATGAGAAGACACACTGGTGAAAAGCCGTTCACATGTGTTCAGTGTGGGAAGAGTTTTGTAGGAAGACAAAACCTTAATAAGCACATGAGGATTCACTCAAGAGAGAACGGTTTTAAATATCATCATTGCGGAAGTGGTTTCAAGGACATGAATTGCCTTAAGAATCGTGCAATAACTCACTCTGAAGAAAAGCCTTTTCTATGCGATCACTGTGGAAAGAGTTTTACAAATAAAGGAAAGCTTAAAGCTCACACGAGACTTCACAATGGAAAGAGGCCTTTCACATGTCTTCAGCGTGAGAAAAGTTTCACAAATCTAAGAGACATGAAACGTCATTTGCAAATTCCATCTGGAGGAAAGAAATTGGATTGTGAGAAGTGTAATAAAAAATGTCTCTTGCCAGTACAATTACAGATACACCGGAAAAGTCACGCAGATTTGAGACCCTATTCATGTTCTTTGTGTGGAAAGAGTTTCAAATGGTTTAGCAATTTAAAATGGCACCAGAAAATTCGTATCTGTGTGAAATTGAGGCTTCGTTCAAGCCGTAGATGAATGTGGGCCAAATCAGTTTTTTTTCCCCTCGATGTTTATTTGTGACATCCATAACTATGTTTTCAGTGGTATATAAAGAACTGGCTTAATAAACCGTAATGTTTTTATTACCTTAGAATGAGACATTTATATCTCCATAACAGCAGGAATCCCCTTCAATGAAGGTCGCCATATTGTGACGTCATGTTTCTACTGTAGCCAAATGCGAACAAACATCGCTACAGAACGCGTTTCATCACTACCTTGAAAGAGAAGCAACTGAAAGCTAGAAGCCATAAACTCCGTGAGTAGTGACTTTTCCCTGGTGAGTGGTGTAAAATATGTAGTTGGGATTGTTTCATGTAACTTAGTTCTCCCTCGCTGTGTAATGGGTTTGTTGTGTGGGGATAAATGTGCTGTTACGTTCATGATTCAGCTAATTAGTACTCACATCATTGACCGTAAAACAGTAATGTTAAAGGAATCACTAACCCGTCAATCTTGTAAGAGATCTAAGTCGATCGCGAAGAGTTTTCAAAATCAGAGAAAAAGCCTATTGTGTGTATTAAATGGTGTCTATGGGATGCGGAGGTGAATGCACTGTTACAATAATGTCATTTTTGCCGCACGCATATTTGGACTCATGCAGACGCATCGAGTGTAAACAAAGCTACGCTTTAACCAGTTCAGGACTGTCCACAGTAACAGCTCATATTAGCCAGCTAAACTTTTACTACCCTGTTAGAAAAAATATAGAGCTGCATAGATTCATGTGGTTCTTCTCCCTCGCTGTATTATGGGTTTGCTATGTGGGGCGAAATGTGCTGCTGGTTACGTTTGTGAGACAATCAGCTCATTACTATATTATATTAAATTATATATTAAAACCCTTGATTCTCACCTGACTATGACTTTGTAAACTTTATGATAACTTTATCCATGATGTGCTTTATAATGGACTGTGGTACAGAAACAGTGACAATATTAAACACTCTTGGCTTACTCAAACCTGGTGTAAACTCGCAATCGAACTGCTACATGTCGCTAAAAATCCCATACTGCACCTTTAAGATGATGTTCAAACTGAGTAACAGAATGTGGAAGAAAGCTGATTTAAGTGACTTGAGGTGAATGAGGTATTCAATTCAATTCAAATTTATTTGTATAGATCTTTTCACAATACATATTTCAAAGCAGCTTACAGAAAGCGCATTTCAGAAATGTACATGAAAAAATACATTTAGTCAATCATGTATTAATTTAGGGCATAACATATCGCTGCCGTTGAGTCGTCTCTTCACAGGCGTTTAGTCGTATGGTTGTTGGCCTAGACTGGCTGGTCTGAGTATTTAAGGAACTGCTAATATACTGGGATTTTTTTTATCTACATCTATCCCCTGAATTTACAGATAATGCTCAGAATAAGAGAAATGATCCAGTTAGCGGCATATCTGTGGGCTAAAATGCCTAGTTGATGTTAGAATGGCAAGACTGGTTGGAGCTGACAGAAAGGCAACTGTAATTCAAACCACTCGTATCAACCAAGGTCTGCAAAATATTATTCACACAGTCACCAGATCTCAAACCAATAGGGCAGCTTTGGGATGTGGTGGAACGGGAGATTCTCATGATGGTGTGTAGCTGACAAATCTGCAACAGCTGCATGATGCCATAATGTCAATATGGACCAAAATCTCTGAGGAATATATAAAGGCAAAAGGGATCCAACAGGGTAATAGGAAGGTGTGCTTAAAGGAACACTCCGACTTTTTGGGACTTTAGCCTCTTGGCCTATTCACCTTATCCCCCAGAGTTAGATAAGTCCATACATACCTTTTTCATCTCTGTGCGTGCTATAAGTCTGTTTGACGCACCCACCGCTAGCCTAGCTTAGCACAAAGACTGGATGTGAATAGTTGCAGCTTTCATACTAATCCAAATGAGTGACAAAATAAAGCAAACGTTTTCCTATTTACATGTTGTGGTTTGTATAGTCACAGAGTGTACAAATAACAAAGTCAAATGAGACACAGACATCTTTTAACCGTATAAAACCGGGGAACTATTCTCTGAAGGCGAAGCACTGCTACTTCGACAGAGTGATAACCGCATCACCTGAGACACGCCGTGGTGAGGAGAGTTCGCTCAGAGTTTGGGTAACAGAGTCAGCAATTTATAAATAGTAAAAGCGTAGTTTAGAGTCATGGGTTTTCGCTCTATTAAATAGCTGCGACAGTAAACAGGGGAGGTAATACCATGTTTCACAGAATTCCAACTAAAAACGCTGACTGGATGAAGAAATGGCTAACTTACTTACTCTGGATATTTATCCAAACACACCTAAATAGATTATCAAGGGACATTATGTTTGCTCGGTACATTTCAATGAGGACGACTATTTTGAAAAAATGGAATTTGCCACACGGACCATAATGTGCTGAAGGATACGGCCATCCCATCTATAGCACAGACAGGACAAGTGGATCACCTGCGGCTGAGGTAAGTGTTCCGTTATGTTTTTAGATGACCTACTGTAACAGTGCCATTAGCCAGATCTACCCCAGACAATAAGATTTAATTTTTAATATATATTTTTTTAACAAATATAATTTTACTCTGTTTATTAATGTTTTACTCAACATTTGTGCAGTTTTTGGAGGATTTATTTTTTAATATTTATTTAAATAGGATTTTTACAAAAAAAAAAAATAACAACAACAGCATTTTATGTTAAATAAACGTTATAAAATACCCAGATTTCTGACTTTCATTCCTGGGGATACCATAGATACATTTACAAGGTTTAATGTAAGATTTTTGCTCATTTTTTGGAAAATCCGGGTTAAAATTTGTAATTAAGTCACTTGCACTACAGTCCCTGACAAAAGTCTTGTCGCTTATCTATTTTGTAGAAACACCTGCTATTAACCTGTCTTTTAATTAATCAATTGGTGTTAGAAATAGCTCATATGAAAAGCTAAAACCCTCCCAAATGATGTTTAATGCACTGAAATAAATTAGTTTCACTGAAAGAATATTTATCATTTAAACAAGACAGAAAGGTCAAATTTTGGCAAGACAAAAGTTTTGTCGCCTATACAGAAACTGAACAAATTAACTGCAAATACAAAAATATGTCAGCAAATTAAATAGTGGTGCTGTGAGATCCAAATTTTATATCTTGTATGACTTCCATGAGCTTGAAGGACTGCATCCATGCGGTTTGGCAAGGATTCATACAATTTATTAATGAAGTCATCAGGAATAGCAAAGAAAGCAGTCTTGCATGCCTCCCAGAGTTCATCAATATTCTTTGGTTTCGTCTTCCACGCTTCCTCTTTCATCCTACCCCACATATGCTCAATGATGTTCATGTCTGGTGACTGGGCTGGCCAATCCTGGAGCATCTTGATCTTCTTTGCCTTGAGGAACTTTGATGTGGAGATGGAAGTATGCGATGGAGCACCATCCTGCTGCAGAATTTGGCCTCTTTTATGGCTGGGAATATAAGAGGTAGCTAAGATTTCTTGGTATTTTAAAGATTTCTTGGTATATTAAATTTGGATCTCACAGCACCAATATTCCAGTAGTGACATGGATGAAGAGTTTTTTGAGAGTAATGCCAACATTGATATGCCGACTGAAAATTTTGCAGAGGAGTTAAAGAAGTGGGTCAATGAATATAATATAAAGCACAACGCTGCAGACAAACTGCTCAAAATTCTCAGGGATCAAGGGCATAAACACCTGCCATCTACCACTAAAACATTAATAAAAGCGGATCATGTTGAAAGCCAAATGGTTTCTGGTGTCGAATGCATTAAATTAGGAGTGACTGAACAATTAATAATGTGCTTGAATCGGTATCCCAACAATTATGCAAAAGACATCACTGAACTTGAGATTTCCCTCAATGTAGATGGACTGCCACTCTTTAAGAGCACTGGTAAATCTTTCTGGCCTGTACTCTGCACAGTACATCTAAAACCAGCAAGCACATTTCCTTTTGACCATTGCCCTTACTGAGGCCAAGCCCAAATCACTGGATTTCATTAAAGTCATATCAGATGAACTGAAATCTATTCTAATGAATGGCTTTGCCAGGAGAGAAACAACAGTCAATGTGAGATTGAGATGCATTACCTGTGATGCACCAGCAAAAAGCCATGCTGAAGTGCATCAAACAATTCTCAGGTTACTATGGCTGTGACAAATGCACCCAAAAAGGCACCTGGGAGGGGCGCATCACTTACCAACAGGTGCATGACCTCACTTTGAGGAATGATGTCTCATTTAGAGAGCAACACCAGCCAGAACATCATCACGAAGATGCTGTGTCCCCTTTCAGCAATCTCCAAATTGACATGATCAAGTCTTTCCCTGCTGACTACATGCACCAGTGCTGCCTGGGAGTGATGAGAAAAATGCTCCTACTATGGTCACGGGGCATCGGCTATCGCCGGCTCAGCTGAGGGAGGTCAATCAGAGGCTGAGGAATTTGAGAAGTGACTTACCCAATCTTTTTGCCAGGAAGCCACGCAGTCTGGAGGAATTGGAGAGGTGGAAGGCCACTGAATTCAGGCAGTTCATGCTCTACACTGGCAAAGTTGTTCTCCGGGGAATCCTGCCAGAAACCCTGTACAGTCATTTCATGGCCTTTAATGTGGCTTTGTGTATACTAGTGTCTCCACATTTAACACAAACCCACAATGTGCATGCCCATGAGCTCCTCACATATTTTGTTGAACAAGGCCGGCACATATATGGGAAAGAATTCCTAGTGTACAATGTGCACTCACTGCTTCACCTCACTGCTGATGCCACCACATATGGATCATTAGACAAATGCAGTGCCTTTGCATTTGAGAGCTACCTGCACCAGCTGAAGAAGACGGTTAGATCAGGAAACCATGTTCTAGTCCAAGCAGTAAAACGGCTCCAAGAACGTTCACAAATTCCTATACAAGCAAGTGAAGAGAGACAAATAAAATTGAAGCATCCTAATAATGTTTACATTGTTAGCCCAACATCCTGCTGTGAAGTTCTGGAGAGGATCAACTCTGGAAAGCTCTTATGTAGAGTCTTCTCACACTTAACATCATACCTTTACGAGCCATGTGACTCAATGATCTACGGAGCCTATGTGTGTGGTCCATCAAAGATGCAGATTCTGGACGAGACAAACTTGCAAGGAAGGGCAATGATCCTTGAGGACGGGTATGGCCGCAAAGTTGTCTTTTCTCTCCTTCACGACCTTGATTAAAGAAATACGGAAATATGTACATAGTTAGTATTCTTTTTTTCTGTCATTGCTTTAATGTCTTAACTTAGATTTCATATTTATTGGCCCTCTTTTCTAAGAAATGTATGTTCTTCTGTTTGTAATGTAGGTTGGATTTTTGAAAATTCAATTGCTGTGGCGCCTGCATTATGGGTAGAGGAGGTGAATGGGGTAAGGGTACATGCACGTTCAGACACACGCACACACACACGCACACACACACACACACACACATAATTAATACTGTAAAAAGTAAGATGTGATTAACTTTTCCATGAAATGTTTTAGGTTCTGATTTGCTACTGGCCCCGTAGAAATGCTGATGCCATGGCAAAGGCCTCCCAAAAGGCCAGATAAGGAGCTCTGTAAGCGACATAAAATAAGAATACTCTCCAAGACTGGTGAGAAAACTGAATAAATATATAGTCATGTGGAGGTACACTGCCTTTACATAGTAAAATGATTACAAAAACTAAAAAAAAGACAACACAAATTTACTCTGTCCGAGCCAAAAAAGCTGTTGCAAGCTCAAATGTGGACACAGAGGAAGAGGTGCTAAAAGTGCGGAAGAAAAAAGTTCCATCAAAATACTGGTCAGAGAGTGAAGGTAAACACGCGATAGCTTTTTCATGCATTACTACGCTGTTAATGTATAAAAATCATATACCATGCTGCATGATTACAGAGATATACTGTCATCCTGAATTGATAGGAGAATATGAGATTCCAACTGAAAAAAGGAGAAAAATGGCCACATCTTCCCAAAAACCAGTAAGCCTTCCAAAGCCTCCGAGTTGTAAGTAACAGATTTAACTTTTCGTGTAATTTCTTGTGTTGTGTTGATTTGATGGTGGTGTGACCAGTGTCAATTAGTGAACAGGCAAACTAAGTGCATTGCCAGCTGGCGGGAACAGGCTATTTTGTGCAAAATACAAACAGTATCATGTATATAATGAAAATCCTATTTTAAAAATGTTTTGAATTCAGTTGGAGTGTCTTTTTTTGAGTGAGTTGTAGGTTGTTGTTTTTTTGTCATGGCATTTTGTGTAAGTTACAATTCCTTGTAATCAACTCCCCTGAACTATGAGTTTATCCCATGCTTCCAATGTCTGTTCTAAGACAAACTACCTGCTGACATCACAGTCACTGCTCACGCGCCTGAGGAAGATGAGCCATCCCTGCCAAATCTTTCAGCTAATAATACTTTCCATGGTATATGTTTACTGTTTGTCTACAATTCATCTGTTAAGATACATGTTTTTTAGATTTTTTTATCTTCAGTAAATTAAGTTTATGACTGCTTTTTTTATTACTGTCTAATCTCAATCTCCGTTACCTTAAATTATACGTTTATCTCTGTAAAGCGGCTTTGAAACAATCTACATTTTTAAAAGCACAAAATAAGAATGGAGATGACTTGACTGACTTACTATCCAAATTAGACTATAGCTACAGCATCCGGCAACACAGTCATGCCAATGTTTTTATTTTATTTCTTGAAGTACCCACCCAACAATCTCCCATCTTAATTTTTCAGATTTCCAGCATCTCATTGAGCAATCTGAGCAGCGGATGCTCCTCGCAATAGAGAGAATGTCCACAGATATATCAAATTCAATTGAGCGTCTGGTCCATGCGATTCAACAGAATCGTCCTGGTTCGGCAACCATTACAACACCACCACAAGAGACCATTGTGAGGCCCTGTAAAACAGTGCAGGAGCTGCAAGCTTTAACATTAAAACTTCAGAGCCCAAAAGAAAAAAAAGGATGGTATGTTGATATGGCACAGAGTTCGTCAACCTTTTTGTCACAAAGTGCCATTTTTAAAATTCAAAATGTAGATCTGTGTGCATGTAGGCTAATTTATCTGAATGAAATACATACACCTTTCGCATTTGCTTGTGTGCCAGCGATTATCCCTGCTCCGCGTGCCATTGTGACGCTAACATTTGCTTTTTAATATATGTTCCATAGATACAGTTTTTGAGCCTGATGGGAGGCAGCAACATTGGAGACTCTGTGAGGAGAATCCTTAGAAAAATAGCTACCAATGAGGCCTGGTCAAATTACAGCCTGAAAGGCCGAAAAGGAAAACTGACCTTCATAGGGACAGCCCTCCACCATTTTGTTTTAAGTATGCTTTTCAAAACTTCTCTCTTCTTCTCACTTCATCATGCAACTTTTTAAAGAGAAAATTATAAACAGAAAAATGTATGTACTGTCCATATACCTTCGGATAATTTGTTCTCGTTTTTAATTTCTAAACTGAAAAAATAAGAAAGGGCCCGGTTCCCCAATGACACTCACTCTTAGCACGCTACGAAGACTCGAAAGATATCTTAAAGGAGCTGTATAGAAGATTGTGGCCAAAACTGGTACTGCAATCTCTTTCAAATTAGGGTGTACTACACTTGCCCCTTGACTCGAGGTTGCCAAATATGCTGCAGGATCCAGCAGAAACGAAGTTCTTTCTTTTCTTTCTTTCACAAAGTATTTCGGATTCATTTAGAGTTGTTTTTTTGTTTGTTTGTTTTTTGTTTTTGTTTTTTGTTTCACAATGTTAGACTTTTTTTTATCCGATTCAGACACGTTTGTATTTGTAGCTGTGGTAACTAGAGAAGAGCTGGCAACCCGAATGCCACAACACTACTGACTCCGTGATTGGTAGATCGGTGAAGGGTGACACATCAGAACAAAACACAACATGACATCAATACCAGTCAAGGGCTGCAACTGCACTCTTTAATTGACAATATCCTGACTACTGTTGTCAGTGATATAAGTAGCCTATTTGAAATGAGCATAATTTCTTAATGTCTAGTGACATATCAGGGAAAAATTATGATTAATTGAAATACATTTCTTGCTTATAGCTCCAACCAAGTTGTTTATGGGGTAGGATTGTTCCATTATTCAAAATAAATAGATCATGATCCACAAATAAATGTAAAGAGATTCACAAAAATAAATCAAATTCACAAATAAATAGATTAACCCTTATGCTGCATTAGGGACATTTTTGGTCTTTTGCAGTTTAATTTCTTTGACCATTTTGGCTGTTTTAATGCAAATGGTATGAAATTTGGCAAAATTGTGACTTTTTGGATACATGTAAAAAATGTGATCCCATTTTGCAAAATATGTATAACACACACTGTGTAGATCAAATAGTAACACTCAGCACCATAAAGACCAAAAATGGCCCATTGAAACCCATTAAAACGTTGTTTAAATCTGAGGCTGTCAGTAATACATGAAACATGATTTTTGCACAAACATCCTTTCATTTTGAAGCAAAAGCATTATATTTGCATTATATAGTGTATTCCACCAGATGACGTCACTACATATTTATTTCCTATGGGTGGAAATGCACCTTATTTTAGGCAATAGGCAATGTTTAATAGGTGGCCATTTTTGGTCTCTAACGCGCTAAGTGGGATTTTTTGCAAAGTGGGACTGTGATAATCCAAATCTAAAGTTTTCTCTTTGCATTTAGTGTATTGAAAAGAATTGAATTTTTGTGTTTTTTCCTCTTATACAAATCGATGGTTTCGCAAACAAACTGGTAATTAAAGGGTTAAAATCCTGAAATTGAATACATTTTTGGTAGTTATGATGAGGACTGATGCTGGTTAAAAGATTTAACTTGGTAAAAGTGGAAAATAATAATAATATATAATATTTTAGGCAATGTTTAATATGTGGCCATTTTTGGTCCTTAATGCACTCAACGGTGTTAAAAATCTAATGCAGCACAAGGGTTAAGATCCACAAATAAATGTAAAGAGTTTCACAAAAAAATATAAAACTCACAAATAAATAAAATGAGATTTGCAAATAAAACTATGTATTTACAAATGTTTTTTTTTATGCCACAAACACAACTCTGCCTGGCATTTATTTGTGAACCGCTTTCTGTGCATTTGTAAATCCCCCCACGCATTTGTGAATCGGTTTCTGTGCATTTGTAAATCCCCTCATGCATTTGTGGATTTTGAAACACTTCTAGCGTCGACATGCTGACAAATCCACAAATAAGTGGACTCCACCCACCGTTTCCTCAAGCCAATCAGATAACGGCCACGTTGAGCTGACCAATCGCAGCACGTTCTCGCTACAACCAATCACGTTAGGCTTTACACTCGGGGCGGGACATGAATGTGATTCATTTTGAAGATATTTGCACCCATCTGGCGCTTCATTCAAATTGAGCTGTTTGTGTGGTTGCAACAACCTGTTTCCAAAAAGGTTGCTGGAGTTTAAGGCTTTTTTATATTTCCATCGGGATTACACACAAATTATGATCAAGATTCCCGAGCATAACACCCTCTACACCGGAATCAAGCGGCGCGACAGCGCGTCAGAAGCAAATGGCCCATTATCTTCTTGGCTGCCGTGGCAGTTTCAATAATGTAATACTAACATGTTTGTAATGTTAACATATTTTGCCCCTGACGTTTTCTTACCTGCAGATATATGACGTGTCTATAATCTTCTATAATCTATAACACATCATGGTTTGTTTTGTCCAGTGTAATGTTAGACAAACTCGCACGGGGTAGACACAATGTAAGAAAGGACAAAAAGGAGGATTTTGTCTTTAAAGTATAAAATAGCCTGCGATAGGACATAAATATTATGTAGAATACCAAATAGCAGCCCAAATGACCATCACTGAAGATGTAACCCATGACCCCATAATAAAGGGACCCACATCAACAGACACTGTAAGCGGGGTTTAAACAGCCTCTGCTGTCATTTACTCAATCAGTTGTCAGCTATCGGGTAGTCTTCCGAAATTTAAAAGACATACAACAGACTAATACAAAAGAAACGAAGCAGATAAAAATAGAGTCGGACATGGGAGTCGAACCTCTGTCACTAAGAGCAAAATGACACTGTATGCTGGCACGCAGACCACTGCCCTACTCAAGATGTTAAATTTGCTGGGTAATATAATGTACTTCACAGACATGAATGTAAACAGAGGCTGAAATCACACGATAAAGGAAAAAAGCGATAGCCTAAGTGCCCAATGAAGAAATAAAAATATGACAGGATAACATTCAAAAAACAGAACCTTAAAGACATATCGCTATTCAGATCGACAATCTACTACATATATCTTTCCACTAAACGTTACTTCATTAGATGGGCTGAACTTTGAAGAAAAGGGTGGGGCTGATTATAATATTATACAAAACGCCGCTTTTTACGCCGTCTTTGTCAGACAGAAGGAGATATATCCAGCTGCAGACCCGAGGCACCACCAGTTTCAGAACCCCAGTTTCAGAACCCCAGTGCCAGAACCGGAAGTGAGGGAGGGCGGAATTATTATTATTGCATTATAATTATTTTAGCAAGCATGTAAGGACAAAACGGGCCTTGAGTTCCTCATTTGATTCATTATAAGTTAAATTTAAATAAAATTGTCGTGATAAAACAGGCCTATCTTGGGTTGAATTGGTCATTTTGTATAGATTTTTAACAAAACAATGCTGAATTTTCTCTTTTTTAGATTTTGACATTATTTTACATGAAAAATGCATGCTGCATATGTTCTTGTGAAATAAAGTATATTTTATAAAAAAAATACCCATGTGTTTTTTTTGTTTTTTTATTAAACAATAAAAATCATCTTACAAATACTTATATATCAAAGATATCTTCAATATCAAAACAATTTAAGATTTTTGTAAACACAATAAATAAATAAATAAATAAATAGAACATAAAATATCACAGAGGTCTAATGAGTTATCAGATTGTGTATAATTTTGAAAACCTCCAATGATTGTCTTGTTTTATATCTTTCAAAGCTTTATTATACAAAGTTAACTCCTTCGTAAAAACCAAAAAACAAAGGTCTTATCTTCCTAAATTTACACGTATGTATAAACTGCTTAGCTAAAATTATTAAACTGTTATACATTAAAATGCCCATAAGTTTCAAGTATTATTTTTTTCACCATCATGATCAGGAAGTAACTCATAATACAATGAAACGAATAACTGAAACTATATACAATTATTTTACACAAAATCAATGTTTTAAAATGCTTATTGTATGGTAATGTATAGCATCATAACATACGTAGAGAGTAGGACGTTTCTTGTTCAATAAAAGCTGTTTCATGTGTAAAATACCCTCCAAATTACGTTAGGTTTCAAATCTAAGCTCCGCCCCTCACTTACGTTCCTGGCGCTGGTGTTGGTTAGAACCTAACTCCGCCCCTTACTTCCGGTTCTGGCGCTGGGGTTCTGAAACTGGGGTTCTGAAACTGGTGTGCTGCGGGTCTGCAGCTGGATACTATAGGACAGAAGCGCCGCAATTGACGGCGCACTGTGGATGGCCTGCAGCGTCAGAAGCGGCGTCATTGGCTGGATTAAAAAACGCAGAAAATGACGGCGAATTTGCTTTGTAAACGCCATAATTTACACCGTTTGTACCACAATACGCCGTAATTTGCGTAATTTCGTCCTAAACGCCGTAAACACCGGCGTTTTGAGAATGAAACGCGTTTGGATAGTGGCGAAATTTGAACCATTTGGCTTTCCATAATAATACACGTGAAATACGCGTTGATTATGTCACGCGTATTTCACGCGTATTTTACGTGTATTTCACGTGTATTTTACACGTAAAATACGCGTGAAATAAAAATCAGTATGAACGGGTCGATGTCATTGGCTGCTGAAGACTTGGGTCTAACCATTTCTGTGAGCTTAGAGGGGTGTACCTTTCATAGACTAGTCTACCACCAGTTTACATTCTATAGATCAGCTTATTCAGGTTTTTTGTATAACCTACTTGGATAATATATTTAAATAGCAGTTTTATGACAATTTAGATAAAAATAAAATTAACTTGTTTTTCTCCACAGTGCCTTTTTGTAAATACACACATTAAACATTAGCTTTAACATCAAAGCATTAACGTGTGTGGGGAAATCAGTTACAGTGGAGGTAACCAATGCAGGTTTATGATCACTGCAGGTTTAACATAAAGACCACTGTAATCAATATCTGTCTTTGGAAAACAACGTGAGCTTTTGTTGTGCTTACATTGACAGCTATAGCAAGCAGGGGGGCACTTATTTAAACCTTTTTGCTCTGAAATTGGGCACTCAGACAAACTGTAATTAGGTATACAGGTGATATTATCAATTTAAACAAATTTAATGACTCAACATATTTAAATATGTTATTTAAGGCTTTCAGGATTAGGATTAGAGAGCTTGTGTTCAGGTCAGGACAGGTATAAGAACTTGATTCGGATTTTGAAAACCGGGTTCTTTTTTTCAAAATATAATCACAATTATCCAAACACCACACTCAATTGGCATAATTCCTAGATTGTTTGCAAAATGACACACCTCTGTCAAAGCATACACACTTCAGTCAAAAGATATACACATATATGTAAAAATGCTATCAGTTTTCATTTACAGTTTTTTCTGAATGCCTAAGCGCTAATCGTGATTCTTGTAGCACAATTTCTAAAACTATTAATACGTATAGAAAAACCACTCACTGAGTTTGCAAAACTAAAAGCACAAAAACTGCTTTGCACTCAGTTTGCAATTTTGTAACACACACTTTACAAAACTGTAGGCACAATCCACTGCACAACACTCTTTTTTGCAGAACTTTAAACACAACTCACTGCTTACACTCAATTACCAAATTTCCAACACACTCCTAGCAAAATTAAACATATGTATGGCTATCATTAACACTATTTTGCCAACTGTCTGGCTCACTTTCACATGTGAAAACTGTTTTAGAAAATTAGTTCACTTTGCAATCAGCCTAAGCACTATAAATAAGTCACAGGTAAGCTGTCTGTGTGGAGTACAATGGAAGGAGCAGTAAGAGTGAGAAGAGTAAGAATCAGAGGAGGCCGAGGGAGAGGACGTGGAGGTGAAGAAGTTGGAGGAAAAGGACGTGGAGGTGAAGAGGTTGGAGGAAGGAGCTAGAAGAGGACAAGGAGGCAGAGGTAGAGGATGTGGAGTTGAAGAGGATACCCGATATGTCATCATATGGGACAATGTTAGTTTCCATAGGGCTGCTTTGGTCCGCAACTGGTTTACACACCACACATTCTTCATGGCACTCAACCTCCCTCCATACTCTCCATTCTTACATAAATCCCATTGAGGAGTTCTGGAAAGTGTATGACCGTCATCCTCATCAACAGGTAGCCCTTTTACAAGCAATGGAGGAGGCATGTGGAGATATTGACCAGGCATCATGTCAGGCCTGGATAAGGCATTCAAGGAGATATTTTCCCTGGTGCGACATGATGTAGGCTGATTGTTTTTTTGTTTTTTGTAAAATTACTATTTTGTGTTCTGACTTTGTCTTGGTTTTTATGAGTGTGAATAAACACCAATACTTGAAGTTTGTATCCTTGTATGTTTACATGACACTATGACAAAAGTATGACCTCAAATTGACATTTGTACACAGAGACAGCAAAAGCCAGATGTGTTTTGTATTCATACCATCAGTGTGTAGTTGGCACATTGTGTGCTTAGTAGATGATGGCTTGTGTTTACTGTTTGATACAAAAACACAATTTTTACGAAGGTGTGAAGAGTTAATCTAGCTGTGTTTGCTTTTGCAAGAGAACTACTATGTTTTGATAATTGGGTGAAAGGTTTTCTTATTTGTGTGTAGAGTTTTGCAAAACTAGCCAATAATTACAAAAAATGTGCTTAAGCAATCAGAAAAAACTGTAATTGCCTGCATGCTGAACTGCATTCCTTATATTGCACTAAATAAATATTGACATTAATAAAAAAGACATTAGACCCAGTAAGAAAAAGCATGTTCTTGCGGGGATCGAACTCGGATCTCTGTGATTTTTCTCCTCCCCTCGCCCCCCTTCCCGTCAATTCTTCCCCATCTTATACAGACTGTCGTTCCCCAGCTTTGGCGGAGTTGGGAGAGCGTTAGACTGAAGATCTAAAGGTCCCTGGTTCGATCCCGGGTTTCGGCAGAGCAGCCTGGTCACCGTGTTTTTGGTCGACGGACTCCACTGACCAAATGCCAGCTCCTGTCAACCTGATTCCGCCTATTCTCATCGCTATCTGCCTTTCAGACGGCCAGGGACCAGGGCGTGTTGGTTCCATGGTGTAATGGTTAGCACTCTGGGCTTTGAATCCAGCGATCCGAGTTCAAATCTCGGTGGAACCTTTTCAGCTTGTTTTGCGGAAGGGCGGGAAAAAACAGAGCTGATGCGCAACCGCTGATGTGGTGGTGAAACTGGCACTCTAAAACCCAGGCGGTATCGGGGAAACGTGGGCTTAATAAGAAAAAGCTTCACTTGCTCTTTGCTGTCCACCTACTAGGCTGAATGACTAAACACCTCTGCTCTGATGCGGATCGCTGTATTCAGAGTCCAGAGTGCTAACCATTGCACCATGGAACCTTGGCGTGGGTGGATTTTTACCACCGAGCAGCAGAGGTGTTTAGTCATTCAGCCTAGTAGGTGGACAGCAAAGAGCAAGTGAAGCAATAGACATGTGACTTTTACTTGAAAAGTCATCATTCTGATTTTTCATTTGTTCATTCTGCCGCCAATTCAAGTACTTCTGGTTTCTAAAGTCTCTAAAGTGTGACATAGCCACAAATAATCAAACTTTGATTTTTCTACTCCATCCGAACCTGCTAAAGATAAGTTTCCTCGTCAGATTATCCCGCTGCCATTGAGTCATCTGCTAAAACTCACCCACCTGTGAGTCTATTGACTGTCTGTCTCAATAAACCCTGTGACCCGTCTGTGTCCTTCTGGTTTGTGACAGAGAGATGATTTATAAGTGATTTATAGGCTAAACATAATAAATGTGTCTGAAAAAAAAAATTACTACGTTTTCTTGTTATCTTGTTATTGTGACTTTACACAAATAAAAGTAGTTGCAAATAATGTATTATGTATAACGTATTTATTATTGTAAAAAAAAAAATGCTGTCTCTCTGCTGATAGGGCCTGGGGGTCTGTTTTTATCCAAATTAATTCTGTCAACAATAGTGGAATGATTCAAACATTGTATAATGTGATAAATAATAATTAAAAGCAGAAGACTGTTTAAATTCATATTGAACAACAATAAAATTAATAGCCTTATTATTATTTTCGTGTTCCTCATCCTGGAACTGTAAAATGAAGAGGTGTTCATGGTCTGACAACAGTTCAATTTGTAAAAGAAGTTCTGATAAAGTTATGTGGCACTAGCCTTTTGTTTTAGCTACTGTACATGGCTGTGAAATGTGAATGGGGTTGCACACGTGTTAATCGAAGGTGAGAAAAACATTATGAAACCATCAGAGGTGCCTATTCAAACCGCGGGGCGTGTACCCTCTCAGATTTATTTAAAATGTAGCCGACTTAAATAGGCTATACCTGTAGGCAACATTATTTATTTATTTAGCCTAAATACACTGTAGATTACGTAAAAATACGCTACAATGTACCATACAAATTTTAAGGATTTTTCCATAGGGTAGGCCTATTTGTCTTTGTTTTTTGTCGAAGGTTGCGTTTTTTTTTTAAGTTGGATTTCGGGTGTGTGGATATTCTGACACTATGTGGTAAAACCCGAAAATTATGTTTCGCTAAATGTCCAATAAGCTGTTAACATAATAACGTTAACGTTATTTAGTTACCGTCTGGCATGTTAGGCAAATGAATGTCTGGAGTATTTTTACAGATAGCCTATTTCTTCCCGAGCGCATCCGGTAACCAGTTGTGATAAAGTGCAGTAATGTTTCTAACGTTAGTGTTTTTGGAGCAATTGAATGCCTTCAAATAAAAGCTACCGAGGAATCATCAAGAAAAGTAAAGGCCAGTTTTAAAGTTTTACAAAAAATAAACCATGTTCAATTTGTAGCCTATAGCCTATATTGATCTTGAATTGTTCGGAAAAAAAACGACATACTAAAAACACCAGCCTGATCTCAGGAGCTGCTTTGATTATGCTCATGGCGTTTAAAAAAACGTGGCACTCCCATTGAAAACAATTGAAACATACTCCGGGCGTGTGGAAAAAACGCTTTGGTGGACACACGGCCTTTCAAGTGGGGGAGGGCGCATATTTGCATTTGAATGTTGTATTACATTCTAAAACATTTAACGTGTGACGCACACACAACTGCACATGCGCACACACACAGGGCTTACATTCTGTTTGACTGTGTTATTGTTGCAAACATGCTGCTCTAAACTCTAGTAAACTAGTGTTTTCTGTCGGTGTCAGCAGCAAAGATAAAGTTGATGATGCTGACTCGCCATCTTCGCAGTGAACGCGCATAGGCCTAAACGCATTTTTCGAATTAGCCTACATACGCAGAGAGTTGCCAATTTATTTTCATTTTTAATTGTTTTGTTTAAAAGTAGACATTTAAAGCTTTCTGTAGTTCTCAGGTCTGTGAGGTAAGCATCTTCATATAGGCTATGAGACACGATCCAGTTCACACCTGCGCCTCTGTGTCCTGATTATATTGTCTGATATTTACTTCTAATGTATTAATCCAGTCAATTTGTAGATGAAACATTTACTAAAATGATGATACAATTTATCCGTAACGATATTTACAAGCTTTCTACAAAACAAAACTTAAAGGTCCCCTGACATCGTTTTTTTTTTTATTATTCTATAATGTTTCCTGGGTTGCCCTGGGTTTTTAGATAAAAAATAGTCATAATTTAGAAATAAAAGGCATTTTTCCTAGCCTGATTTTAGCCTCTGTTTAGAACGGTCTGTTTGAAGGGGCGTGCCTGCTGTGGGATTCAATGTAACCGCCCACTGCTGTGATTGGCTGACATGCTTGCATATGAAATAGCTACATATGACATGTGAAAATCTCTTGAATACATTTTACTACAGCTATTATACGTTTTTACTATTACAGATATCAAGATTACTGAATCGTGAGAAGTTTTTGAAGTATTTAGATTCTCATCACATAAAATATTGCTGTGATGAGCAGCAGATGACAGTCTGTCGATCGCGAGAATGAAGATCTTATTGAATAATCATGCAGTTTCTGCACTCTCTGCTTTCACCAATGCAGACACGATGATGTACAGCAAGAGCTTCGTTGTGCAGTGTAACGCAGTTTATGTTCTCTCTAAAGCCCGAAACTCGTCCGCTCTCGTCGAGGTAAAAAGCTGCACTTGAACTCACCGAGAGAACTGCTGACTGACAGCTATAATGTGCGCTCTGCGCCTGCATTTAATGAGCCAACTGTCTATTTCTGCAGATATATTATAGTCTATATTCGTCATTCAAAAAGGAAAACAGACGCTGCTGGCTGCAGATAACATAACGTTAAACAAAGCAGCGCGTGCTTACCGAATATCAAATATTTTCTGATATATTGGGTAGCTTTTGATCCTATCTTACTCATCTCATGCGGTTCCCTTTTCATATAGCCTACTCAACATAGATGAAATAATAAAAATAAGTAACATAATATTATTAAAGTCCCCGTGAACCGGAAGTTGCAAACGATTTTTCTCCAGTGCTGTGACGTATTTCCAAGTGAAACGGAATATTGAACAGAGGGCAGGGTTTTACTCTAGCGCTCCTCCTCTCCATCTCTCGCTCATAGCAAACTAACGGTTTGAGGGGAGTGGTTAAGCGTTTCCCCACCCAAGCTGTGAAACCTACGTCATCAGAAAAAGAAACCGTTCCAGACCGGAAGTAACTTTTCAGATTTTGATTAAAGATTACCAAGGTAAAACATTTTTTTAATATATATTTACTTGCATAAATATTTACAACATTACAGCTAATGTTACAGACGGAAGAGTGAATTCTCTGTTTGCATTGTTCCAGTGGATGGGTGGGTTAGTGGGTGTGGCTTGCGGAGCTGTGCAATGCAGTGGCATTCTGGGTACTGTAGTTTTTTAACACAAATGCGCCCCTTGATTATTTTCTGTCTTTTCTCGGTCAAGAGGGCACCAAATTAAAAAATGATTTTACATTTTGACTACATATATGATCCACTTTCAATAAAGATTAATGTTGCAATGGGTGAAATGCTCCTTTAAACGTCACGAGCAGCTGTGTACACGTGCATGTGCTGAGGGGGGCCCATCCCTACTTTTGAATATCATTATCATTATTGATTATTTTTAATAATTAGTTTTTTTCATGCATATGTAGAAATTAGTACTATTTGTTACAGGTTTGACACTACTAAAATGACTCTGAATGTAGGCTATTACTAAATAACTTTACATAACATTACTATCATTACTTTTTTCAGGTTGTGTTACTAAATTTAATTTATATTAATTTATAGTATGAGCCCCTGATTATATGTTGCATGTTCTCTTGGTTTTTTTTTTTCTTTTCTTTTCTTTTAAAGACAAACCATAGGCTATTTTTACAAAAAAATGGATGGATTTATCGTGTTTTGAAAAAAAAATTAACTTTTAATTATCATTAACAATATTGTTGTTTGATTTAATAATCATTGTTCAAAATGTTCAGACTGAACCAATAAAACATTTCAACAGGATAATTTGAATATTCACAAAATGTGTGGGTCTATGTAAAAAATGTAGTTTTCCTGAAAACTATTGAAACGGATTTAGCGTTTTGAAAAAAACTCCTCACATATATATATATATATATATATATATATATATATATATGATTTTTTATATTTTTTTTTTCTTTTTTTTACAGAACTACTTTTGAAATTACGATTGGTAGGCCCATTATTATAGATGTAAAGAAGTCATTCTGTTGGATACTATTTTGTTCCTTCCTTAGTGTAAAATGGAAATATGTATTTATTTATTTTTTATAAATACAAGCAAAAAAAAAACTAAATGGTGTAACAGTTTTAGAACTAGACAAATCTTTCTGCATAAATACCTAAGTATAAAATGTAACTACAGTTATCCTTGTTTAATCGGGCTTCGAACCCATGTCATTATCATGTTCTAACCGTAAGTTCTACCACTCGGCCATGTGTTCACTTACGGAGAAATGCCCAAACATATGTTTCTGCAGTGAGCAGGAAAAATGAGCAGAGTAGTTATAATAGGCTACCTTGTGTCAAAATGATTTATGGCTTTTTTGATTGACAGGTGGGCGGGGCTGACCTTTGCCCTTCCGGATTTGCTCTTTGAAGTAGTCATAAAGCTTTGACCTTTGACATACCATGTCTGGGATATCGATTAACCTTTGACCTAACGATCAATCAAATGGACAGGTGGTGTTGACCCGTTGACCTTTTGCGTTCCATCTCAGGAATATCGATTAACCTATGACCTTTCTAATCCAAAAAACATGTGTGTGTGTGAACATGTGTGGTTTGACCGGATGACCTTTTTTAATCCAAAAAACATGTGTGTGAACATGTATGGTTTTGTCCTCTTAGTGACCCCAGGAAGCGATCGATCAAAATGGACAGGTTGACCCCGGTTGTCTGGTTTTATCATTGATGTAGCCCCCTCCCATACCAGAAAAGCCGTCTATAAAATGGGTGGTCTCTGTTCTACAGAATTCACAGAGGGAAACATGAGTTACATGACTATGGACGCTTTATCCTTACCTAAAACCCCCGAGATCGATCTGAGTAGCATGATGATGGATAATTTTCTAATATAGCCCGTATCACAATAGGATCTGTAAAATAAAAGCGGCTTACTTGAGTGCTGATGATTCTCTCACCGGCCTTCGGCCCTGTGACAGTCGGGGTGTGAGATGGCTGAAACATTCCTTCACCCAGAGAAAATCTTACACGAGCTAAAAAATGAAACCGTATATTATAGATTATAAGGAAAAAACATTTAGATTTAAATCTGAAAAAGCATCTTACTTTATTTTCATTAAGATGTGAAAAACCTCTATCCCTCTCAACAGAAGCATCCGTGAGCATGTGTGTGTGTGTGTGTGTGTGTGTGTGTCTGTAACAGCATTACATTCCTGCATCCTGTGCTGAAACAGAAAAAAGTTCAAACTTTTTCTCACTATCTAAGTTAAACCATGAATCATTTTAAAAGAATATCAATAAAATGCTTTATCATTCATTGTAAAATAAAACAACATGTTTTATAGATTATAAGTTGACTAAGAGTCTATCAAAAATAAAACCATCTTACTTTTTCCAGCTGGTCGACAAAGTACTTCCTAAGATGTCCATACAATTCATGGATGGTTTACAAAAGATGAGTTTAAAGTTGTGAAGATCTCCCTGTGATTCTCTCTCCCCATGCATGGCCAGAGTGGTGTGTGTGTGTGTGTGTGTGTGTGTCTCTGTGTCATAAATGGCAATAAATGACTTTAGACCTCTCTGAATCCTCTAAGTCAGAGGGACCCTCTCACACTTATTTTCTGTGTGTGTGTGTGTGTGTGTGTGTGTGTGTGTGTTACATTATACCCCTTCAAGTGAGGACGATATATTTCACACTAAACATTAAGCTCTATATAAATGAAAATAGTTATAAATTTACATCTAGTAATTTACAAAATTATTATTATTTAACACTAACTAGAGTTGAAAAACATTGATCTTCAAAAGTATATAAATGAAATGGTAATAAATGTGCAATTATTAATTTACAAATATAACATTTCACACTAACTGAGTTGAAGTTGAACAACATTGTTCATTTAAAAGTATATCAATTAAATGCTTTTATCGTTCATTTCAAAAATAAGACTAAGATCTTAAGACTAAGATCTCCCACAAGTGATCCTCTCTCGCCCTCGCTTTACCGGCATGCATTGCGTGTGTGTCGGTTCAGCGGAGACATTCCATATGTTTGATTAGTGTTAATCTTACTTCATAGTATAATCATTAAAAGTTTAAATGATATCTTTTAAAAATACCAGATGTTTTAAAATAAATTAAATTAATTCATAAAACAAATATGCTACATCAGCGGTCTATGGAAAAACTTGACTATATTTTTATTTATCAGGGTGCATGTAAAAAATTCGATCTCTCACAAGTCATCTCACACATTGTGTGAAATGTTCAATAATTCCTTAAGTAGTATCTCTGCGAAAATCACCACATAGGTCTATCTTTAGTGCGAGAGCACCAATGAAGACATTTTAGAAACTGTGATGCCAAAGGCCTGCCATAGCTTCAGGATAGTGACAGAGCAGATGAGTCTCTGTGCATCGCCGAGTCAAAGTTTTGTTCGTACTAGAATTATTTCGAATCATAATCGTAAAAGTTTCAAGCTTTTAAAATGAAAAGATTGATTAAATTAAATCTTCATAGTTTTAATACATTCATATCTTCCATTTCTTTTAAAGATTACTCTAATGATTTTGTTTAATGCCGACCTAAAAGTATTTTTATTAATATAGCCATAACAATTTTTGTACTGTAACTGCGTATTCTATACCATACACCTAAAACACTACCGTCAGAGAAAACTGGATTTTTACATTTTCAATAAAGCATAAAATCTCTATTTTTAAATCAAATGATTATAAATTAAATGATATATAACTCTATAATGAATAATAACACATATGTTACTAAAATGTATTTGTACAAATTAAACATAGTTTTATCTAAAGAATATATCAATTACATGTATAATTACAAAAAACTCATTCTATGCAAACTAGATCTAGGCAATGATAAAGACTATACAAAAAGCAAATAGTTTAAGCTGTCATAAACAAAGACCTCTCATATCCGTTAGTGATAGGGTGAGATGAAGGTTCAGACCCTCACAGAGACGGAGGAGTTACGGGCCAGATGAGCCACTGGGCCACAATTATGTCATGTTATTCTAAATTTTTATTCTAAATTCACTTAAAACCATAATCTTAAAAGTTTCAATTAGATCTTTTAAAATTAAAAGACTGTTTAAATTTTTTATTGAAGTCATCATCTGTTTATCTTACAAGACTTCTGTATGATATAAATAGGTTTCCATAAATTTAACCAAAGCTATTATTTATACTAAAATGTAAGAAAAATTAATTATTTCTACTTATTTCTACTAAATATTTCAAACATTATTTTTGTCCATGCCACATGAAACAAGTTGTCAAAGTTTGTTTTTGTTGTTTTAAAAGAAATCACACGACTCTACGTTGCACTTATTTAGATTAAGCTGTATCATTTAGAAAATCACCACACATTTTCAGAGGCGCAGTGTTGTCCATGATGCTCCATAAGTAAAGTTGGTCTTGACCGAATATTTAATTTACACATCTTAATTCAAAGCATGATCTTACTTTTTCTACGGTAGCTATGACCATTTGTACGTATAAGATATATCATTTTTACTTTTCTTGTATCTCCCAAACTATCCTTATTCATTGTGGAAAAAGACACAAGTGAAACCCTTCACTGAGAATATACTATCGGTTATCTACACAAAATATATGTAGAATTTTCAAATGTCAGCTTTTTGGTGTTGACGACATGAACAGACTTTGTGGAGAGCCGATGATTCTATAGCAGAAACATGCCCTTTGACCTCCTCCATTTTGGAGGCTTTTTGTTAAAGACCCTACAGCTTCGTCCTTAAAAGGCACGCCGTGTAGGAATTTCACCCATCTAGCGGTGAAATTTTATTTGCCATTCAAACGCATAGTACTCTCTAGCGCCGCGCTTTTTTAAATGCGTGTTGTGATTACGGTGACCGTTATGTGCCAAGAAGCTACGACATGTCGTCCAATAGCACTTTTTCGAGTTTAACTATACACATTCTACCGTTACGCCGTCTATATAATGAATTACACAACCACGGAATGAAAAAGCTTGTAATTTAGACCATTGACTTAACTGTCGATAAGAAAGCAGGACTTCTACGTTCTGTTCAAAGTCTTTCTCCTTCATTACCTCTATCCACCTGGGAAAAGCTGTCCCGACATTCACCCTTGTTTTTAAATTTGCCGGTCACCTTTCCTTTTAGATTCAATTTTTAAGCATTATCATGGCGATGAGGATTGCATTATGAAGTATCGTGCAGCAGTGCAGCCTTTCATGCGCCTCTCACTGACCTCCTTGCGTCCGTTTCAGTCAGCCGGCTCTCAATGAAAACGCGTTGCGGTGGACTAGTGCTTTTTTGTCCCTCTCCGTTATTATAGTTTTTCAAGATGGGGGAACGACACGGCAGCCTCTGTGACTCACCCGTCAGAGCTAATTTTACACCAATGAGATCATATTTATAGACATTGATTTTAGCTAATGAAATACGTTTTAAAAAATATTTAATTCCCCTTAAAAAGATAAAGTTTAATGACACTAGCTTGCAACGTTCCCCAAAAAATCAAATACTCTTTACGATTTGTATTACACTTTTAAAGGATAATCTTACTTTCAAGTTTTAACAAAAATGTAAAAGCACATATTTGCTGTTTTCTGACACAAGACCTTTTGTGAATAGTATTAAGATGGAGTAAATAATTGTAGCGTCTTGTTCTGTTTGTATGGTGTTATCGCCTATATGTTTGAGAAACTGCCTAAACTTTGTTCTCTCGAACTTAATTTACCGACGGGTACAAATAAAACAACCAACCAACCAACCAACCAAGACCATTAACCGGTTCTTTTTTCTTTTATAAATTGACTTTCTACAAATATCAGCATGATAAAAATGGACTTAGTACACGATGATACAAGATAGTGTTGTGTTTAAAACCATGATAACATTTTCTTTGTTTTGACAAACCTACAGAAATGCCTTTTGATTACTAAGTGTCAGGCATAGTGCAAACAGACAATGTTTGAGAGCCCTAATATTGGCGTAATCTCTGCGAGGTCTCAACCACAATCGCAAAACTTTGTGGTGGGTGATACGGTCATAGCTTTACTAAAATAAAATTTTATCAAAATGTAATATATTATGGTTTGTTATCGACTAATACCTTTTATTTTTAACTAACGCTTCAATATCCAGCATAATTTTTGTTCAAAATTGTTTTCTGACCCAAAATAATCAGATAAGGGAATGTTCACAAGCTACAGTTAGATATTCTCCTCCATAGTGTGTGTGTGTAAATAGTAGCGCTTAAATGTTTGGCTGTATTTTTTCACATCGTAGCGATGCAAAGTACCATACTCTAGCCTATGGTCTCACTTTAAAAAACATAATCTTTATACAGTAATTGAACGGGCCCAAATCACCAAGAAACCAGGGTTGAAAAGCACCGTTTATAATAAATATACAAAAATTCACAAATGATGACTATTCAGATAGCTAGCAGATGTCTTTGTATGTTGGACAGTGTGTCTGTTTTAGGCGAAAACATTTCTTTGAGAACCGTCAACATTCATTCAACATTAATTTAAGTGTTTGACTAAACTTTCCCTCTATCTACGATGCACAGACTATTGTAAACTACTGTTAATATAAGCAAGTATTACTTACTTAAGTTACTTATAAGTAAGTTTTAACGTGAAAAGTAAGCCCATGCTGTTTTACACTTAAACTATTACATCTGACTATTGCACTGAGAGAGGCCCATTCATTAAGTTTGGTAATTCTAGAGATCAGCCTGCTTCCATTTAAAACAAATACGCTTGTGATCATTTTTTATGTTTGTAATTGATTATGTCGTTTACATCTTGCTCCTTTGTACAGTTTGCAAAAACATGAGATATTTCGTTTAGAACATCTTTCAGCTAAGTCTACGAAACATTGACATGAAAGCTGAGTATTGCGGCTTTTCTGTTACCTACAAAAATATTAAACTCGTCTAGCTATTGTCCGTTGCACTGCACAGTCATAGATGCGCAGTTATTTTGTGTATGCGGCTAAACAACGGTTAAGCGGTTAAAACAACGTGAAAGGCGGGAGGATTCATTTTTTATTCCGTCTACACCGATACTTCTGGATACTTGGCCAAAAGAGTTTTTGGCCTCATCACCAAAATGTTCAAATGTGTGACATGCATGACGGATACAA
>NW_024121458.1:0-60096 GCF_016745375.1 Pimephales promelas
TTTTAAAGGACAGATGTAAAGGAATAAAGTACACAGTGTATATAAAAAGTTACATATATATATATATATATATATGAAGAGTTCCATTTG
The DNA here is from genome assembly GCF_016745375.1 of Pimephales promelas. The sequence goes on from NW_024121458.1 coordinate 91, forward strand.
AAATTTTCTCCTTTAATGATGATTTTTATCAAACTTGTATATTTAAGTTCAGTAATTTCTCTTAAATGGCAATGATAATTGCCTATTAATTGTTATTTAAGTGAAATTACTAAACTTAAATATACAAGTTTGATAAAAATCATCATTAAAGGAGAAAATTTCAAATGGCATTTACCCAGCAAACACAGAACGTTCCCCTAACGTTCCCGTATGGTTCCCATTTGGTTATTTTTTGGGGAACCAAACAAGAACGTTTTAGGAACGTTCCCTGTATGTAATTTTTAGGTTCTATTTTTATAACCTAAACGGAACGTTCCCAGAACGTTCCCTGTAGGTTATTTTTAGGTGTAATTTTATAACCTATGGAGAACGTTCTGGGAATGTTCCCTGTGGGTTATTTTTAGGTTCTATTTTTATAACCTAAACGGAACGTTCCCAGAACGTTCCCTGTAGGTTATTTTTAGGTGTAATTTTATAACCTATGGAGAACGTTCTGGGAATGTTCCCTGTAGGTTATTTTTAGGTTCTATTTTTATAACCTAAACGGAACGTTCCCAGAATGTTCCCTGTAGGTTATTTTTAGGTTTAATTTTATAACCTAAGGAGAACATTCCCAGAAAGTTCCCTGTAGGTTATTTTTAGGTTCTATTTTTATAACCTAAACGGAACGTTCTGGGAATGTTCCCTGTAGGTTATTTTTAGGTTTAATTTTATAACCCAAGGAGAACGTTCTGGGAATGTTCCCTGTAGGGTTTTTTTTTTAGGTTCTTTTCAGCAGTGATCAAATGCTTAATTACATGTCCATTATCAGTGCTCATTGATTGGCAGTCTTTTTTATTAAATTAAATATTTGTGCAGCCTGTTTTTTTTGAAAACAAGAACTATAATTAAGTAAACAGATTATTGCAAAGATCGCTTTCAAAACCTTTTTTTATTTAGCAGATTTCAAAAGTTATTACATTTGACATTGACAAAAATGTGTTTACTGTTTTTTTTTTTTTTTTAAATAGTGTAAGACATAAAGGATGGTCATGCACAATGTTTTAATGTTGCCTGAACATTTTCCTTGGAGTTCCCCAACATTGTGATCAGTTTTTAGCAAATTGCCAGTTATTTAAATCAGGAGTTGAATCAGGGGGTCTATACCATGAAGCCGGTTTAGCTGGCTAGCCAGGTAAGTTTAAGTTTAGTTTGCACCAATCCTGGACCATTAAAGTGGCTTGGTTAGCTGGGTTCATTGCCATGCCTGCTCCAGGGCAGGTTATGTTCTGAGTTAGAGATTGCAAACTGAAATTGGACCAATCAGATGCGAGCAGATGAAAGAAGTGACATGTCTGACAAAAAAGTCACTTTGTTCATCTGTCATCATGGTACAGACCAAGTGCTCCTTTACCACTTTTATTTTCAAACAGAATTTACAAGTATATGTTAAAAACATATCACCTTCACAAAGGTTTATCCTCATGCACAGAATCACAATGTGCTTAATCACTATTTATTTACTTGATCATTTTACAGTGTTGAATCCATCACCTGATAACTGTAACACAAGTGGAACCAATTGTAAGACTGTACATAAAACAATATTATATAAATGTCCTTCTAGAATAAAATTACATGGGATGCCTTTTTTTTCAGAAAGTGCCCACAAGCCTGCTATGCTCAAAACTTACAGTTGAAGGAAGTTATAAAGAGTGTTTTTTACATTGGAATACTTGATCACTGGCCGGATCTGCCCTTATGTTGTTGAAGTTTGGTTTTTTAATAAATTCATAATGAATATTAATAAAGAAAGGCTACACTGTTTAAATATCTGAGATGTGTGGTTTATATAAACTTCAAAGGTAAATTATAAATTAAAATGATTGTGATCGATGTGAAGGGGAGGAGAATTGACACGAGCGTCACGTTTAGTCAATAAAACAGCTCCGCATAGGATACACCTGTGTATCCTCACTCATGCCTCCTCTGGAAGTCTCCTCACTCCTCGATCCTCGACTCCTCACGGTGGAATTAGAGAATTGAGATGTCCTTAAAGATGGCTGAGCTCGATCGGTTTACGGGTCATAGGAGGGAGGAGCGAGGAGACGAGGAGGGATATTGAGAAGCGTCCATGGAGTTTTACTTTTAAAATACAAAAAAATTAAATAAATAAAAAAGTCAGCACTTTACTGTTAGACAGAGAAGCAATACACAAAAATGATGCTGTACAATTAATGAAAATAATACAGTTATAATATGGGGTACTTAAATTCCATTCAACTTCTGTTCTTGTTATGAAACACAATTCACTTCAGTTCAGGAAGATGTTGAAGAAAAAAAGATTTCCAATTCTTTCCAGTCCATCGAAAAATGGACGAAATCGATGCCTTGTTCAGTTAAAAAAACAGACCCAGATACTGTGTAACAGGTCGCCTTTGCAGGAACAGTTGAAACAAAGATGACGTCACAGTCAGAATTGGCCTGCCATCATTACTTGCAGATCCTCTCCTCGCGCACCACAGAAGAGTTACTGTATAAATTTTGTGGAGCCATTGAAGAGAATGATGGTTTCCTAATGGACATCTCACTAGAAAAGAAGATGGAAAAACAGGTATGATGTTTACAGACTTATACATTAAAATGATAAACCATTTTTTTCATGAACTAATCTTCAGGTAAAATTAAGGCAAGCTACTTTACACAACAGGGCAAACATGAGTTTTTGGGTGCTTTTTAAACTACTAAATTCTTGATTTTATTATTGTTATTGATGACTTAAAAGTGACAATTCACAAAATGTCAAAAATAACTTTGTTTGATCTTATGGATTATTTCAAGCATGTAGTAAAATTGAACTAAGTTAATCTTAAACTACTCATATGATTGTTCACATTTTGTAAATAATGAATTGTTTCTTAATACTCTGTTTACTTTCATCCTATATCAGAGAACGGATCAATATTTAGGTAGTGTTGAAATAGAAGTACAATAAAAAGCATATTTCTCAGAATTTCTCCAAGATTACTTGAGCCCCTTTCACACAGAGATTCCGGAAAATACACTGATAATGTGACCCGGTATTTGTCCCGGGATAGTTTGATTTCAGTTCATTCACACTGCCAGTGATTTGCCGGGATCTGTGAGTGCGTTCACACACAACCCGTAAAGATCCCGGAAAGACACATGACATCAGGATGAGACGAGTAACTTATGCGTTGAAAACATTTACACGCGCATACTGTTCCACAAAGTTCCGCATGCACACTAGATTACAGGATATTTTAACTAATTTGCGGTAAAACTAGTCGATCACGAGTGGCTCAACAGGTAGATCTATAGATAAACTCATCTTTCAGGTATTCAACCGACCAGGTTGACCCATCAACATGAGAAATCGGGGGTGTGGCGTGAGAGAGTGAGAATTGGGTCAATAGGGGTTATGCACAATATTGTTCAAGGTTGTAAAAAACAGGTATAACTACTTCCGGCCATCAGCTGCTGATGTACAGTGTAATTGTGTTATATTGTGCTATTTTCATATCATCCTATCATCAGCCTGTGAGGTGGGGCTTACTTTTTTGATTATTAACTTTCTTTTTTATTACTTTATCTTATTTATGATATTCTTTTTCTATTTTGCTTGCAAAGGTGGAGTGTTTATTAATAGGCTAAATCAGGTTATTTACCTGTATAATGAGGTAAAAAAGATCTTCCTAATTGTTTTTGTATCCGACTCTGTATTTCAATATGTCAGCGGGAAATTTACTGACACACATTATCCTCTCATGCCGTTACAGATGCAGCTTTTGACTGTACTTCTGCACTAGATAAATGAGAATACGTTTTAATAATTTAGCGGGTCAAGAAAGAGTCGGAGTTTGTGATATATGTCCTTCTACCGATCGCATCAAAGCACGGAGACAGCGCTCATAAAGATAATAAACGATATTCGCTTAAATACTGATACAGGCAAATTATCCGTGTTGGTACTACTCGACCTCAGTGCTGCATTTGACACTGTCGATCATGACATACTTCTTGACAGGCTGGAAAACTGGGTGGGGCTTTCTGGAATAGTCCTAAAATGGTTCATGTCATACTTAGAAGGGAGAGGTTATTTTGTGAGTATAGGAGAACATAAGTCTGAGTGGACATCCATGAACTGCGGAGTCCCTCAGGGCTCGATTCTTGCGCCACTCCTATTCAACCTGTATATGCTCCCAATGAGCAAAATAATGAGAAAGAACCAAATCGCTTACCATAGCTATGCAGACGACACACAGTAGCCTATATAAGTAGCCTATAATTGAAATTTACATTTATTTGTATAAATCGTACATATTGTTTCAAAGCAGCTTTACAGAAAGTGCATGTTTCTAAATTACAATTTAGTGTGATCTGTTATCAGAGGTGACAATGCAATGCATTTCAATTAATTTTCATTCAGTTTCATTGTTAAACAATGCATTAAGATAAGGCAGAAACAATGAGCTCATTGAAGTAAAGAATACATGTTGTTAAATGATTAGGATACATACATACTGTAGAAAACTTTAGCATTGGTGCTTTTTTACATACTCAAAATATGAGTGTGAAAGTCAACAAACTGGAAAAAAAAAAAAATGTAGGTAATATTATATTGTTAAAACTAATTACATAAAATTGGTATCGAAAAAACTATCATTCAGGAACCGGTATCGAAGTTAAGGTATCGGTATTGAACATTTTGTTACGATACCCAGGCCTATTATTATTATTATTATTAAATATACGTTCTTTGAAACAGCAACATATATGTATGGAAGTGAAAAACCGGAAATGCTTAGACCCGTTTTCCGGTTCGAACGCTGGATGCGTGAGAATTGGCAGCCCTGCAACAATATTTGTACGACATTTATACGCCAAGTTCGTTTGTAATAAAAAAAGTGTGTGCGTTTGTGTGCCTGTAATATTGAGAGAGGAAAAACTCAACTGCAAATCTAAAATCCAATCACTGTGTGCACCAGTGGAGCTTTGCTGGTAACCAATAGGGAAAGCCTGTTACTGCGCCCAAACAAAATCTTACTGAAAGACGGTATTTTTTGAGATATCAACCTCACATTTGGAACACAACTTATATTTACGGCTTTCTTAGATTATCTAGCCATTTTAGAGTTATACTTGTTTTATGAAATATATATTTTATATATAAATAATGTTCATAAATAAATGTTCATTAACTTTATAACTTTTTTAAATGAGGCACAAGGGTTAAATAAATAATTAACAAATATATTTTTGTGTTTTTATTCTGTCTCTCAATGTTGTTGGTCTAAATACAGCCTCAAGAAGCTAGCTCAAGAAGACCACACAAGAACTTGAAATCAACGCTTACCTCTCAACCATCGCTCACGTGCACCTGGTTGCTAAATTATATTTAACAAGTGGGACTCTCAAACCTAAAGGAAAAAGAAGAAAAGAAAACAACTTATATTTTGGTGACACCATTGCTTTGAATAAAGTATAGTAAAACAAAAATACTGCAGTATTTAACAAATCCCATTTTTTTAGACGTTTAATGCCAAGGTAACGCGGCCTGTCATTATAAAAGTACATACATTTTTGAAAAAATAAAGAAAAAAATAATAATAATAAATTATTAATCTCGTGCCAAGCCCGCGAAACCGGGCAGCGCTGGTCTATAAGCTAGTGTCTGTGCCCACCGCGCGCACAACCTGTCTACCCTTTGAGTGACATCCCAGCAGTGCGTTTTCCTGAGGTAAAGTACTTTTTAGTTAACCAATTTAGTTATATTACTTCTTTAAAGTATGGTCTGACAACAAAAGTAAATGACATTTAAAACTATGAAGAAAGAAAGTAAAGACATTTAATTATAATAACGTTAATTATAATAGCAAACGGTCTGAGGGAAGAGTTCGTTTTTCTCCACAAAAATAACAGCAGTTTTCTCTCATGAAACTCATTAAATTATTATAAAATTTTGACTTTTACAGTAAATGTACTACATCTCACACAAACAACGTTTCTTCGCGAAAAGAAACAACAAAAGTCGCACACAACAAAGTTCAAATTCTGACAGCAATCACGTCCTCGGGCTCCCTTCGCTCAAAATCAGTGTCTCTCTATCCTTGAATGTAGTTTCCCTGTCAATTAATATGCGGTATTTCCATACGCATATCACTAAAAAAACAAACAGGTGTTTGTAATTAACACTTGACCCACTTACGCTAACGTTAACTTACACCTGTCTCCCGATCATCTCTCCCGTCAGACTTGCTAGATCACGCCCACCGAAAGGTAACGTTAAGTGTTCTTTTAAACCAACTTTTAAACAGCAGCTAGCCTAACAACTCAATGCTATCTCAAGGCAAGGTCAACAAGGTGTAGCTAAACCATCTCTTCGCGACAGCGAGCAAGTTAGCGTTAGCTCGTTTACAATATTAGGCTATATTTGCATCCACTCACCATAGACGAGTGTTTGCAGTTGGTGTCCAGTCTGCCCTCTTGATGGCTGCAAGCCACTGATGGCACCTTTTTTCGTCCTGAGGTAGCCTGTAAAAGGATATTTTCGGGTCTCTTTTGTTGTTGCACCCCACCACACAGCATTTTGTAGGCATAACGTTAACTAGCTTGTTCCTTTGCGACTGACGTGAATCAGGTAACGGTTCTAACTCTTCTTTGTATTTTTTTAATGGCTCTTAGCAAACAACTTTTAATGCGCATTACCGCCACCTTCTGAAATGGAGTGTGGATCAAAATAGCCTACTTTACTTACCACTAATTAACTAAATAAATGCATAAAATCTAATAAAATTATTAATATTGATACATTATCATTCACACCATTAGCAATACAATTTTAATAACAAAATAAACTTTTACCTTCTAATTATCCCTTTTTTTAAATAAATATTTTTTAATTAAAAATCATTAATATAATTTCCTTCATTTCAACTCGATTTTTGTCTTTACTTAGCCTAACTTTCAGAATCATTCTTTCCTGCTTATACCTACAAAAATGAATAATTAGGCCTACATGTTCAAATGTTTCATTTCTCTTACATCGCTCACACAACCCAGTTTCATGTTTTCCTATTATTTTAAGTTTAATTTATTTTTTTTAATTCATTTAATCCAGTATGCCTAAATATCATTCTCGAAATAATGTCCTCTTCCTTTTTATCTATTTTATTTTCTCTCATTCCTCCTACCTTCTACTGGACATTGTAGAACATTCTCGCCTTTGTTTCCATACCACTCCTCCTTCTTTTTCATTTCTGCTTTTATTATGCCTTCAACTTACTATAATTTACTGCAATATCCAAATCAGGTACTCAAGATGGCGGCAGACAAGTTTTAGAAGTGAGTGACGTCAGTGAGGAGACGTTGGTGACATCATCTGATATGCATCGATATAAAGTCCGCTCATCTGTGCCGATCAACACCGTTAAATGTCGTTACATCGGTGTGACGTCATTGCTTATGGAGCCAATGCGCTCTGTTTGAGAGACACTCTTTCGTTTAAGACTAAGTTATCTGTCATGATAACATTCCTTAAAAAGAGATAAATTCTACGCTTCATAAATTAATAAGATATGATAAGATAAAATTATGCTTCATAATATCTTTAATTTGTATGGAATTATTGTGTTGTCACTGATTTGACTGCGAGCGCGTGAGCTCCCTCTCACACTCTATTATTCTCAAGAATGAAAATGCATTATCTATTCATCAGAGCCTTTATAAACTTTGAAAATGTATACCATGAAAATAATTATTCTCTTCTCTCTCTTTTTTTCTCAGTGTTGATTGCCATCTTATTGTTGTAAGTATTAGAAGTCAACCTACATCTCTGATTTGCCAGATTCATCATAACATGCTAATTGATTAATAGATCAATTAAAGCAACTTAATGTGGCAAGTTAAAACTTAATGAAGACATTAAAAGGATAATTCTTTACAGATAAATAAATAGAATGGAATTGGCTTTATGCACAGCTGCACTACTTCCTGAACTTCAGCCAGCTCCTTTGTTTCCTGTCTGCCATTATTGTACAGACACACCTGGATTAATCAGGTTTGTTCAAGTTTGTTCAATAATGGCAGACAGGAAACAAAAGAGCTGACTGAAGTTCAGGAAGTGCAGCTGTGCATAAAGCCAATTCTACATATCTGATTTGCCAGTTTGATCATAACATGTTAATTAATCAATAATCACTGATGGAGTTAAACACATTTGAATTTATACAGACATATTTTATTCATATTTGGTCTTTTCTCTCATTTGCTTGTCAACAGCATCTACATACACCCCAAAGGCTCTTTTAAGAGCCACATCCCGAGAGCGTCTTTGGCTTTGTGAGTATATATTTTGACTGACTATCAGAATTTGGGTTTAGATCAATCAGAAGCAAAATCATGCAGCATGTTAGTAATGTCTTAATAAAGACATTAAAGGGGCAATTCTTTAAAAAAAAAAGCAAAAAAAAAAAAAAGAATAAATGATTAAATAAATAACAAATATACTGGAATTCTACATATCTGATTTGCCAGTTTGATCATAACATGTTAATTAATCAATAATCACTGACGGAGCTGAACTCATTTGAATTTGTACAGACATATTTTACTCATATTTGGTCTTTTCTCTCATTTGCTTGTCAACAGCATCTACATACACCCCAAAGGCTCTTTTAAGAGCCACATCCCGAGAGCGTCTTTGGCTTTGTGAGTATATATTTTGACTGACTATCAGAATTTGGGTTTAGATCAATTTAGAAGCAAAATCATGCAGCATGTTAGTAATTTCTTAATAAAGACATTAAAGGGGCAATTCTTAAAAAATACAAATAATAAAAAAAAAGAATAAATGATTAAATAAATAACAAATAGACTGGAATTCTACATATCTGATTTGCCAGTTTGATCATAACATGTTAATTAATCAATAATCACTGATGGAGTTAAACACATTTGAATTTATACAGACATATTTTATTCATATTTGGTCTTTTCTCTCATTTGCTTGTCAACAGCAGCTACATACACCCCAAAGGCTCTTTTAAGAGCCACATCCCGAGAGCGTCTTTGGCTTTGTGAGTATATATTTTGACTGACTATCAGAATTTGGGTTTAGATCAATCAGAAGCAAAATCATGCAGCATGTTAGTAATGTCTTAATGAATAAATTAAAGGGAAAATTTAAAAAAAATACAAATAATAAAAAAAAAATCTCTGATTTGCCAGTTTCATCATAACATGTTTAATCCATAATCACTGCTGAACACTTTTGAATTTGTACAGACATTTTACTCATATTTGGTCTTTCTGAATAACTGCGCATTCTTATAATTTTAGTTTAGATGTAGCTTTGATATTCATGATAGCATAATTTGCAGCATGCATACAACATTTGTAATGTTAAGTACTTTAATGTTTATGAGTACTATATCTTTTTTTATGTAATAGTTTTTGCATCATCTTCCACTGTCTCCCCACCTCCTTCACATTTTTTGTCTTGCCACAATTAGGGTAAGTAATATTCTTTATTTCTTTATCTTCATGTTAAGGTGCTCTCCGTAATGTTTGTTTAAATAAACATGCATTGATATATTTAAGAAAACTTTTTTATTTTTTGTTAATATAATTAAAATTCATATAAATTTATACATGTGTGTGTATGTGTGTGTGTGTGTGTGTATATATATATATATATATATATATATATATATATATAATTTTATATATAATAAACATCGTACTACACACACACACACACACACACACACACAAGATTCTTGAGGCAATCATCACCAGTATAAAAAAAGATAAATTTGCAATTTGCTGTTTTGCCATTGTTCTTTTCATCTCAGTAAATGAATGGTCGAGGAAACGCCCTTGATATCTCCACCAGATTATCTGTTATACAATGTCTAACCAGCATAACCGTACCACAGACAGTAAAATTTACTTTACTTTTCACTACAAAAATGGCTTTCATAATAGTAACAATCAGATTCATGATATTTTTGATATTATTATTATTATTTTTGATATCAGAAATTAACATTTCTACCAGTAGCATTTGAATTCTTCATATCAAGTATAAACATTTGCACTAGCAACCACATGATTACTGATACCAAAAATAAAGTTTTAGAATAAACTTAATAAAGAACTGTATTTCTGATCTGGGAAATTGAAATTTCAACTATTAAGAAATCAATTTTGGATTTAAATAACGGAAGACTTTTTGCTATTAGATGTGGTAAAATATTGCAAAATATGCCAGTACCACATTTTCAACAAGTCCAATATTTTGGATTTAGAATGGATTCAAAAACCAAGAGGCAACGCTATACAAGGCAGTGGAAATATGCACGGAGATCACTGCATGAAAGGTGTATTGGAGAGGAGTCATCACTTCATCCAGTAACACTTCAAGAAAGAATTAATGAAGAACATTATACTGATGAAGAAAATAATACTGATGAAGACAGCTTCTCAAGTGTAGAAATTGGGGTCAGTGGGGAGGACTGCAGTTCAGGACCTCACAGTGTGGCCGATGGGTCCAGTGACGAAAACAGCAATTCAGAATCTGAGTATGATAACAAAGTGGCCCTAACTTCATTCTCAACATTTTTACAAGAATGGGCAACAAAACACCTCATCAAGCATAATGCTCTAGATGATCTCCTGAAAGGACTTAAAAATTATGGCCACCCAGAGCTCCCATCAACAGCAAGGTCACTGCTGAAAACTCCCAGACTCATTAAATCAGTGGAAAAATCAGGAATGGAGTGTGTCCATTTTAATTTAAGGGAGAGCATTCTTGAGCAGCTGCAGCGCTATCCAAGAGACATTACAGATGGAGTTAGCACATTGGAGCTTTCATTTAATATAGATGGCCTGCCGATTTTTAAAAGCAGCAGAGCATCTCTTTGGCCCATCCTGTGTGCCATTCATCTGCCACCCATTAGTGTCTTTCCTGTCACATTGACACTCGGTCCCACCAAACCAACAAATTTGGATTTTATTGAAGAAGCTATAAAGGACATTCAGGAGCTTGTAGACAATGGTTTGGATGGAATAGAAGTCAAAATCAGATGTGTTGTGTGTGACGCACCCGCAAGAGCCATGGTTAAAAAGATCAAACAATACTCTGGGTACTATGGGTGTGACAAGTGCACACAGAAGGGCACATGGGTGGATGGACGCGTGACCTACCCAGAGGTTGATAACCTCACTTTACGAAACAACGACACGTTTCGCGCTGAAATGTCCATGCGTCAAGAAAATGAGGACACTCCTGTGTCCCCCTTTCTGAATCTCCCACTGGACATGGTAGAACAATTCCCAATTGATTACATGCACCAAGCTTGCCTGGGAGTGATGAAAAAACTCATAACAGTGTGGGTTAGAGGAGACAGGAAAGTGAGAATGTCTGCTGGGCAAATAAGCAATGTGACCCAAAGGCTGCTGTCACTTCAAAAGGACATCCCCAGCTGTTTTGCCCGGAAACCAAGAAATCTGGAAGACATCGACAGGTGGAAGGCAACCGAACTGCGGCAGTTTGCTGTTTACACAGGAAAGATCGTGCTTAAAGGAATTCTGGCTGACCAGCTATATGATCACTTCATGGTGTTCAGTGTTGCCTTAAGTCTTCTGATTTGCCCTACACTTGCAGTGGAACACAACAGCTACAGCAAAGAGCTGATGAAATACTTTGTTGGAAAAGCAGGAGAACTATATGGAGACCACTTCATGGTCTACAACGTCCATTCAATGGTGCATCTACCAGAGGAGGCAATGGCTTTTGGCAGTCTTGATGCTTGCAGTGCATTCCCTTTTGAAAATTATCTTGGAAAGCTGAAGCGACTTGTAAGGTCCGGAAAGCAGCCACTTACTCAAGTGGTCAAACGGCTAAAGGAGATGTCAAAATCCCCATTGTCTGTGGAGGCCTCTGAGCCCAAATTCAAAAGGCCAAATAATGCCTTCATACTTGATGAAGGTAAATGCTGTGAGGCCATTGAAGAGAGAGAGTCGGATGATGGTTGCCAGATGATGTTGTGCAAGCTTTTTGAGAAAACACAACCACTTTTTGGAGATCCATGTGACTCCAGAATACTTGGATGCTTCAAAGTGCAATCAAGTCATGCTGTAATGAAGCTCATACCAAAACGTCAACTGACAAGAAAAGCTATAATGGTGGAAAAAAGAGAAGAGACTATTTTCTTAGCAATCCTGCATGAGCACAAATAATGGCCCAGGAGTCTCTCTCTCTCTCTCTCTCTCTCTCTCTCTCTCTCTCTCTCTCTCTCTCTCTCTCTCACTCTCTCTCTCTCTCACACTCACTCACTCTCTCTCTCACACACACACTCACTCACTCTCTCTCTCTCTCACACACACACACACACACACACACACACACACACACACACACACACACACACACACACACACACGCACACACACACACACACACACACGCACTCACACACACCAAGAGACTGCCAATGCATTAGTTATATCTACTGTTAATTCACCATTTAAGGACATTCAGAGAAGCCAAGGAGGACAAACAGTGAAGGTCATTAAAATCAGTTATTTTAAGCAATAAGTTATTGAACAGATATAATACACTGTGTAAATTATCTTATTAAATATTTCCTTCTGTATGAATATATGTATAATTTTTATGTTTTTTTTATCTTTTTATCTCAACAGATGGACACAAAACGTTTTGCAGTTGTGGAATTTGCTGAGGATAGTGCCGTTGAAATAATCCCAATGTCATGGTTGGAGGAAACCAAAGAGGTATTGTTTTGTTTTCTCATTCATTTACATAATTACATTACTAAATCAGTTCAAGAATGGCAAATCATTTTTGTCAGGGGATGTTTTCTTACTGGACATTTACAAACACGAGGAAACTGGTAAAAAACTGCTCTCTGCCAGACAAAGCGAAGTGGAGGCGATGTCTATTAAAAAAAGTTTGGCTAAAAACAGGTAATGAAGTTTTGCATTATTTAAATGAATCTACTATTATACTATCTAATATTTTTCAATATTTAATATTTACTGTATTTTCAAGATTCTTACACTAAAGGTCTTCAGAAATGCCGTCGTGTGGTGGAGACCTCAAATGTTGAAACCGAAGACTGCTCCACAGTGAAAAAAAGGGCACATAAAAAGCCAACAAGATTTGTTTCGGAAATTGATTCTTCCTCAAATGGTAATTATTCAAATTACTTCAAAGAAATTTGTCTATATCCATTGAAAAAAAAAAATAACTGAAAAAAAGCCTACATAATTATAAATAACAATTTGTGAAGTCCATTTTAAAGCATGTTTCCATTTCAGATGATGGCAGAGTTACCAAAGGACCAAAGGGCAATACAGATCTGTCAAAACCTCATCCACCAAAATGTAAGTTTTTAACGCAAGTAGGAGTCACGAGTCATTCTATAATTTGGGGTACATTTGACAATGTAATATATATATATATATATATATATATATATTTTTTTTTTTTTTTTTTTTTTTTCACAAAAACTCGTGTATGTTTCAAAAAGCATATAACAATGTTCCTGGTCAACTATTTTACCGACTATGTTTGGGTCTATAGTCTATACTTATTAAATAAAATTTTGTACAAGAAAAGTGTGCATTGAGGCTTTATAATGATGAAAATCAAAATGATCTCACAGACATGAGATGTACCCACAATTATAGTATGGGCCACATGACTATTACCCAATGTCTCCATTTATCATCCATTTAATTTTGTATTTACAGATTCATCATTCTCAAATATTCATCCTCTGGACAAGGGTTTGTATAGTATGCTTTTTTTTAGACAATCACAATGAATGGATGAATAAATCTCTCTCTCTCTCTCTCTCTCTCTCTCTCTCTCTCTCTCTCTCTCTCTCTCTCTCTCTGTCTCTCTCACTCGCTGCAAAAGAAGGAAGTTCACCACTTTCTCAACACTGTAAGTGTTTTTTTTTTTTTTTTTGTTTTTGTTTTTTTACTTTTCTTTCATGGTTAATTGTAACCTGCAACTCATTCATTAATACTGAATCTATGGCCTGGTTTCACAGACAGGGCTTAGCCTAAGCCAGGATTAGGTCTTAGTTAAATTAGGACATTTAAGTTTTTTTTTTTTTTTTTTTGTTATATAAACATGCGTTAGAAAAAGAATTACTGGTGTGCATCTTTAGACAAAACAAATGCACTGACATGTTGTAAGATCAGTCATTGCAAGTTTCTTTCAGTTGAAATAGCTCAGATTTAAATTTTAGTCTAGGACTAGACTCACTGTAAGCCTTGTCTGTGAAACCGGTTTGGTAATTGACTAGTCTGTTTATGCAGCAGAGGAATCGCTGCAGGAGTCCCAACTGCCAAGTATATCACAGCCTCTTGAAGGTATTATTCTAAAATTCAAAATATTATATTTTAAAATTCAGAATATTACATTTATTATAATAATCAATAATTCTAGTTATAGTGATTTTTTTTTTTTTTTTTTTTTTTTTTTTTATTCCACAGTGGCTTCACGGTTCCTCATAGAAGAGCCCCAGTATTCTGACTCTGCAACAAATAGTAAGTCAGTTTTTAGATTTTTAACACTACAGTAAAACTGCATATTCAAGGAGCATTATACAATATTGCTTCACAGGCTATCGGACAAAAGTCTTACAAAAGCTGCAAGAGATTGTCGACAACCAGCAAGACATCCTGGCCATGCAGAGACAGTTACTGGCTGCAGTAGCGGTTACGGTGACAGAGGAAGGTGGGGAAATCCTGGAAAATGGGCCATGCCAAACAGTGGATGAACTGAAGATCCTTGACAGGGAATTGGAAAACAAAGAAAAAAGTGCCAAGATGGTAATACTTTTGCAAGACACTCAAATGCACCTACTGTTACCAGTGTGGGGTACATGGGGGGAAAAACATCAATCTATCCATAAAGCACCCACCCATCCATCCATCCATCCATCCATCCACCCATCCATAAAGCATCCATCCATCCATCCATCCATAAAGCACCCACCCACCCATCCATCCATCCATAAAACCACCCACCCAGCCATCCATCCATCCACCACCCACCCATCTACCACTGACCCATCCATCCATCCATAAACCACACCCATCCATCCTTCAATCCATAAAACACACACCCATCCATCCATCCATAAACTACACACCCCACCATCCATCCATAAACCACCCACCCATCCATCCATTCATGAACCGTCCATCCATTCACTCACCCACCACCCACCCATCCATCCATAAACCACCCACCCATCCATCCATTCATAAACCGTCCATCCATCCACTCATCCACCACCCACCCATCCATCCATCCAGCTTGAACAGTTTCCATTCAAAAAACATCCATAAAGCACCCACCCATCCATCCATCCATCCATAAACCACACATCCATCCATCCATCATCCATCCATCCATAAACCACCTACCCATCCATCCATCCATCTATAAACCACCCATTCATCCATAAACCATCCATCCATAAACCATCCATCCATCCATAAACCACCGACCCATCCATAAACCATCCATCCACCCATCCATAAAGCACCCACCCACCCATACATCCATAAACCACCCATCCATTCATCCATCCATAAACCACACACCCATCCATCCATCCATCACCCATCTATCCATAAACCATCCACCACCCACCCATCCATCCATCCATCCATCCATCCATCCACCACTGACCCATCCATCCATCCATAAACCACCCATCCATAAACCATCCATCCTTCAATCAATAAAACACACACCCATCCATAAACTACACACCCACCCACCAATCAATCCATAAACCGTTCAGCCATCCACTCATCCACCACCCACCCATCCATCCATAAACCACCCACCCACCCATCCATCCATCCATCCAGCTTGAACAGTTTCCATTCAAAAAAAGGGTTAGTTCACCCAAAAATAAAAATTCTGTCAGTATTTACTCACCCTCATGTTGTTCCAAACCTCTATGTGTTTATTTGTTCTGCTGAACACAAAGGAAGATATTTGGAAGAATGTTTTAATCAAACAGGGGCTCGGATGTTTTAAGCAACGTACGAAGAACGAGCCCCTGTTTGATTAAAACATCCTTCCAAATATCTTCCTTTGTGTTCAGCAGAACAAATAAACGCATAGAGGTTTGGAACAACATGAGGGTGAGTAAATACTGACAGAATTTTCATTTTTGGGTGAACTAACCCTTTAATCTGGTGTCATGATGCCATATTCTTTTTTTCCTCTAAATAATAGTCTTTCTTTCTTTCTTTTAAACAGAAGAACTACCTTCGGTCCCTTGGGGGACCAAACCCAGGTGCAACCTTGCGCAAAATATTGCGCAAGGTTGCATCAAATGAAGTCTTGGGTGCCTACAGCCTTAAAGGGAAAAAAGGCAAACTACCCTTCCAACAGACGAAGATCTGCAATATTATCATAGGCAAGTTATCAGTCATTTTTTTATATTAATAGCCAATTTTTTGCACTTTGGAAAATTGTTTTGGTCCCAATGTACATTATTTTAAATAATACCATACCTCAAATAGCTACAATGTTTACATGATATTTTTCCTACATCAAGGGGCAATGCAGAAGTCCTACAAATCTCTTAAGGCCAGTGAGATTGAAGACCTAATTTCAATGGTCCTTAAATTTGCCCCTCACCGGCATTTAAAATGGTAAGCAATCATGTCAGTTTTGTTTAAATTTTCAATGTACATTATGCAAAATCAATTTTTTCTTGTGTAATTTTTGACATGGTTTATAGACTGATATTTGTTTTAGCAACATCTACTGATGAGTGACTTGAAAAGTTGGAAACTTGGAAAGTATAATTACTAAATGGGTGTAAATTATTTGCGCAGTGAAATATCATAACATCCGTCTACAAGACATCAGCAAAACTTCATTATTGCACACACCACTGAGTGACACAGTTTTGAAAACTAACATTTAGGGTTGTTTTAAGGATGTTTGTGCATGCCGTAGACACTACAGGCGATCCTAAAAGAGTCAAAAAGTCGAGACATGACCCATCGTCAATTTCTTTGTCCACCACTCTAGTTTATCCAAAACAAACTAGAAAATAGACTCAAAGTGCTAAACACTTGAATTTTTCTTTAAGGCTTGCAGGTGACTTTAGTTGTTTCGTAGAAGTATCATTTGTATTTTTTTTTTTAAGTAAAACTAGGGCAAGTTAAAAACATTATATAAATGTTTAGTAATTGTTGTAGTAACTGCCTTGCAAATAAATAAATACCTGGCCAGTAATAAAAAAAAGATATTAATAATAAAAATGAATAATATTTATGGCTTACCAGTCATCGGCACACAGTCCTTAACTGCACTACAGTTAATTTTTTAGGTCTATAATTTCTATCTAACTCATGCCTTCCCCCTCCCCCCTTCCCTTTGTTTTTGATTTGCAGCTGATGGTGAAGTGAAGAGATTGGTGAAGACAGAGTTTCATGTTCACCATACATGTTGTCATGTTCACCATACCATACACCACTTTCACCATACACGTTGTCATGTTCACCATTTACACATTGTCACTGTTTCATGTTCACCATACACCATACACCAGTTACGTTCACCATACACCATACACCAGTTACGTGTTCACTGTATGTAAATGTTAATTTTGTTTGATATATGAATACATTTTGCTTGATATATGAATAAATAGTTGTTTAATATATGAATAAATTGTTATTTAATATATGAATAAATTGTTGTTTAATATATGTATGCATTGTTGTTTAATAAATGTTCATATCTCAGTTCAGATATTGAAATTGTTTCTTATATTTTTTGAATAATAAACTATGTAGAAGAAGTGGCTTGTTGACTTATTTATGACCAGACATCAGAATGAAGAGGTTAGGAGAACCTTCAGGGAACCTTCTAGGAACGTTCCCTATTGGTGATCCAGGAAAGTTTTCTTAACGTAAATAGAACGTTCCCTTAAGGTTAGGGGAACGTTCTGGGAACCTACTTGGAACGTTCTCGCAACGTTCTGGGAACGTTCCGAGTAGGTTCCCAGAACGTTCTTGTAACATACCAAGGTTAGTAGAACGTTCTGGAAACTTTAAGGGAACGTTTGCATAATGTTCCCAGAACGTTGTGGGAACGTTTTGGGAATGTTCTGATAAAGTTTCCAGAACGTTCCCCTAACCTTAAGAGAACGTTCTATATATGTTAAGAAAACTTTCCTGGATCACCAATAGGGAACGTTCTTGGGAACATTCTGGGAACGTTCTGGGAACCAAAAACTAACATTCCCAGAACGTTCCCAGAACGTAAAATTGTTTGCTGGGTAGAGGCTTTTGCATCTGAACTCTTCATATATATATATATATATATATATATATATATAAAATATACGTAGATATTCCAAGTAAACAATATAAATAAATAGAACATTACAGAGAGTGCATTATAAACATACATTAAAATGCAAACAAGTAAACAAAATGGAGATAAGCAACATGGACAACAAAAAAAGGAACAAATATATGAAATAATACGAGAAAAATAAATAAGAAATTAAAGTGTATATAAAATATTCAAGGTGTACACTGCCGTTTATAAGTTTGGGATCGGTAAGAAGTCTCATATAAAAAATACAAAAAAAGTAAGAGTAATATTGTTAAATATTATGACAATTTAAAATAAACGTTTCTATTGGAATACATTATTCTTGTGATCAAAGATGAATTTTTAGCATCATTACTCCAGTCTTCAGTGTCACATGATCCTTCAGAAATCATTCTAATGTGATGATTTGATGCTCAATAAATATTCATTATTATTACCAAAGTTGAAAACAGTTGTAGACTTTTTAGGATTATTTGATCAATAGAAAGTTATATTTCATTTATTTGAAATATGATATTTTGTAACATTATAAATGTCTTTACTGTCACGTTTGATTCATTTAATGCATCCTTGCTGAATAAAAGTATTGAGTTAATTTGAGCTATCCCCCCCAAACCAAAAAAAAAACCATATCTTACCGACCCCCAAACTTTTGAACGGTTATATATATATATATATATATATATATATATATATATATATATATATATATATTTTTTTTTTTATACGAGTTAACATTTTTCAAACTGCCATGATACGCTGGTGGTGTGACGCATAGTGTGGGTCAGCCTCTAGTCTGTTTTATAGTACCTAGCAGAGAGCAGATTGGTGGAGACCTCACCATTCACACTGGCCTTCCATCAACAATAGCATCATCTTCATCAGACATCAGTTCTATTGTTGCGGTCTTCCAAAGTTCCTTTTCTGTGTTGGTTTGTACAACCCCGGACCTGGTCTCCAGCAACTGAAAAACATGACAGTAACTTAACCACTAAAACACAGAGAGGAGGATAGTTACATTCTGAAGAGAAAAAAAAGTGCTTCTAACCAGTTTCTTAACTTACCAGTCGCTTTCTTTGAAGGTTCTTTGCAATGCTCGTCATAGTTTTTCTTTTCTGGGCCTTTTCAGGCTGAGCCAAAGAATACTTCCTCCGCAAAGTCTCAAAATACATCTTCCAACCTGCTAAATATATCATAAATAAATGTAATGGCAATAAAAATAAGTAAAACAGAGGACAATAAAATGATTACAACATCTTTAAGATTACCTTTTACACATTCAGGGTCAACGTCTGTAAAAGTTGACCTTAATTCTTCGAAGAGGTAAGTGGTCACAGCCAGGTTATGTGATGAATGTATTCTGGGGGGGAAAGTTGCAGGTATCATTACTGAAATTCACTTTTGGCATTCCAAATCCATAGAGTAGTAGATTTAGGCTATAGTATATAAGAAACAGTCTTACCTGGTTTGTGGAACGTATTTGTGTGGGTTGTTCTCTGAATTATGGAGGCGCCTTACAGATTCCTGTAAAGTTTGAAATTAAAAAGCAATTAAATTGATTCACAATCTTCAAGAACCACAAAACTGAATTTTCAGTTGGAATAAGCTGACCATCACAGTAACCGCAAGAGACAAAACAATAATTGTAACCGAACTATGGCTTACAGCCACGTTATAGAACAATAATTGGACTTACCGCAATGTTCACGTCATGTGCCTTTTTTATTCTTTTCGAAGCGTTGTAAGATTCTTCATGTAACGTTAGTCTCATACTTTCGCTAAAGAGCATCAAGACGCTGGAGAGTCTCTCTGAGAAGATCAGGTTGTGGCCAGAGACAGATTGATCCTCCCATTGTGATTCTGCATCACAGCTGTGGGGCATGTGGATGTGATCATCCTCATAGTTATCCACTGCATTACTGACTCTCATTGATGCATCTATGGAAATATTATAACCATAAACATTTTTTACATTAGTAGCTACTTAAAATAGATCATGGAGAATTCATTGATGATGGCACCCATAGTTACACAGAACAGTGTGTGAGAAAGATACATTAATTAAAAACGAAACAATACACAATCTCCTAACTCGCCATAAGTCAATATCAATATCTGAATGAGAGATGTAGCTAGCTGGCCTGCTAGCATCAGCAATCTCTGTATAGACCATTTCACAAGATGTAAACACTGGTCCAGAAGCACTTCCTGTTTCAGTTTTAACACTGTATAAACGTTGGGTTAAAGTACAACCAACAGAACAACTGAATCAAAAAGTTAAACAAACATATTCAAGATATTTTCTTTACATTTGAAATTAAGAAGCCTTTTACAAACTGAAACAGGAAGTGCATCTGGACCAGTGTTGTTTACATCTCGTAATGTGCAATAGCAGTAATGTGAGCTATTGTAAGACTAATGTAAGTTACCATACTATCTTGTACTACCGTGAATATTCATTCATTCATTCTTTCAGACTCTTAGGTCAATATCACAAAGTTAAATAAATAACATGTATATGTGGGCAATGGTAATCATGCAAGATTCATTGTATTTTGTTTACGGCTTGTTACTGATCTTAAAAGCATTCATAGAACGGACTTCACGAATCTAAAGTTAGGCAAACAAGCACATAACAGTTAGGCAAGTTAGCTTACCTGAATCTGACAATATTCAACACCCGGCGTGACTTCTTTATCGGAACATCGTAGCCGAGCCATTTCTGGGGTGTTCCTCAATCGGATTCCCGTCCTTAGGCCCTGTTAACACGAGAACGCTCGCGGGTGAAAACGTAAAAATATTTTATCGGATGTGCCTTTCGTTTACACGGCGATGGCGTTTTTGAGGCTCAAAAAAGCAAAAAAAGTGAAACCACCATCCAGAGTGGAAATCTTAAATCTTACCCGTGTAAACGGTAAAAACGCAAAAGTTTGCTTGACGGTGAAAGTTGTACGCAGGCGCGTGGACTTGGTGTTGTTGTAGTATGCACTCCTAGCCGCCTGAAGTGCATACTACATTGAATTTCACACACTTTTGCGTCTCCATTTGCACGCGGATTTCTCACACTAAACGCTCGTCTAAACGCAGAATAAAAAAAAAAGATGACGCAACGCCACTTTTGCGTTTTCTCATCAGAATCGTTTCCGTGTTTAGCCTCAGTTGGACACTTTCAAGCCTATGCTTCCAAATGTAGTGCCTTCCGCCATTGCCTCCGGTGCTCCTCGTCTGTGGTGGGTGTAGCTAAATCGTAAAGTGCACCACAACAACAATCTGACCGCCTCACATTATGTTCGTTACACCGTTGGTCCAATTGTTCTCTCCTCTTAATCCAACTGTTATGGCAGCACCTAACTGAACATTTAATACTTGACATATTTTACCGTTCGTTTCAACTAGCGCAGAATCTCATCCCTCTCATGAGCCGGAAGTTGAAGTCTTTCTCAGACGGGAGTAAGATGACAAAACGAACGCAATGGCGTCACCCTTGTTGTCGTGCAAAATAAGGTGAATAGAAGAAAACTGTTTCCAAACCTCGAACTGTTCTCTTTGCTTCGGGAATGCTGTAATTTTAAAGTATTTTTCTCGCGCTTGAAGCAATTACACTAACGTTATTGGTTGCACCTCCATTACGTCACCACATTTGTTGTGTTTATGGTTGTGAGTGGTGAATTTCAAACCTCAAAACGCCCCCTTTTCTTGCAGCTTGTTTGTTTGCGGAAGGACTTATTCACTCAAACCACAAACCTCGGTATGACGCGTTGCAAGTGAATCTATTTAATTTTGTGAATAAATATGATGCAGCTGGACTCTTCAACATGGAAGGATAACCAGCTGCTGACAATAACACGGGAAAGCCCGGTGGTTTTGCGACCACTCGTTTCACATCATGCATGCCCAAAGAATTAACTCTGCCAAAACCGTGATGTCATTGTCCATCTCAGTTCAGATCTCATATAATGGTGTCAATGCAGGCAGTTCAATAACATTGTTGAATATTAAATAAAAATGTCCCCAACTAAGCAAAGCCAATGGCGACAAATGTTGTTGTCTGCAATTGGTAAAACTTCACAATAAAAATTTAGATATTCTGAAATGTTTCCCTGTATTTTTTATTTCAGTAAATATTCAGATGTTTTTGTGAACGTATATTCATGGTGTTTATTTTGTCCTGTTTTTATAAAAGAATATTTGATTAGGATACTTTTTTTCATACAGTGGTTTTAAGGCCCTGACACAGGCGACATAAGCCAAACCTAGAGTTGGCTTTAGTCATTGCTAGTTCTTTGACGTCGGTTTTCTGTTTCAGGGCCTTAAGAATTTATTTATTTTTCTGTACAAAAAACTTGTTTGCTGTAGACCAGAGATAATTTTCAATCCTGAAGTCCTCTGCCACTCCTCCCTCTGAGAACAGCCAGCACCCTTAGTGTCAGTCATTAACATATGAAAGGTCTTCTTCACACCTCTCACACCCAGCAGTGTTTCAGCTGTATATGTCCGTGAAATTTCACGGATTCCTGTATATGCCCGCTTAGGTGAGGTTTCCGGGTTTGTCTGGAAATATACTGTTCCGTGTTACTCTAATCCGCTTTTTCCCACATACATCCAGCAAACATCAAATTGCACAGGAGTTTACCATGCCCGGATATTGCCGGATTTGAGTCTTTTCATGCAGTGTTAGGTATTAGCACCGTACGACTTTTCTTCAGACTAGTTAGTATGACACCTGTGAACCACCACATGTTGAACAGACGAGTGAGGGTCTCACACCTAGGGTCCCAATTGAGAATTTCCCGTTTCCCGATCCTGTCTGGGCCTGGTGCGGATGCGTTCGAAACCTGCTGTAGGCTTTGTCGGATCTCGCCTTGAGAGATGCTTCCCACTAGGTGAGTATTATCAGCACTCACCCTAGCGTCAAATCGACCGAGCCCGCCAAAGGGAGTTGGTGAATCCCATTTGGCCCGAAACGTATTATAAACCGTCTCGACTGGAATTGGACAGATCCCCACCTTGCCACCGTCCAATATTGATTTTACTAGGCGGGCTCGGTCCTTTTTGAAGAGGGACTGACAGGTGTGAAATGCGCGACGTTTGGCGAGTAGTTTCTGTCGGCGCTTCCTGACTGCCGTTGACGCTGGTATCGCCCCTCCGTGCCGCTTTGTGGGAATCACTCTCACTCTGGGGCGACAACCCCGGAGCATCCTTTGCGTTGCCGCTTCGACCAGCTCGGGTTACTGGTCGCTGCCTTCCAGCCAAGCTCTTAATACGTGGATGTCTTCCGTGCCATCGCCTTCCACCTCGCTCACAATTTTGCGGGCCACCTCTTTCAGCAGATGAAGGAGGCCTCCCTCTGGCAAGTTGTGCTGTGTAGGAAGGACCGATGAACTCGCAACAGGCTCGAACGGTGCTCCACTGCTCGTTGCAGGATCCGTTGATCCCACTTGAGCTGCCCCGGGAGGGGCTACTTCTTCATAGTCCCTCCAGGTAGTCTGGGCTCCTGCCTCCTCTTCCGTCTGGTTTCTACCAGAACCTTCCCTCTTTCTCGCTTCCTTGAGCCTTTTCCTATTGCGAATATCTGGGTAGACGTGCAGTTCGTGTATACTCAGCGCTCTCCTGGTTCCAAAACTAGCTGTACATCCCGCTTTAATAAGCTTATTTACACTCATATCTACATCATATCGTCCATTTGAAAGCAGGTGAAGGTGATTTACTGCTAATCAAGGAAACGGCTTTACTGATTAGATGCGCATAACAATATTGTGCGATATATCGCCCAGCCAGTTCAGAGGTGATCTCTCTATATATATATATACTGCTATAATCCATAAGATAAACTTAATTCAGAAATTTGCATCTGTATGAGTTCAATGATTCAGGTCAAATCATTGTGATATAATGATTATGTTAAAACACAACCAACATCCACAGATCACATTTTCTAGTTGATTATCTGGCTGTTATAGCTCAGACAAAATCAAAAGTAAATAATGTGGGGGTCAAGAGCCCAACTAAAACAAATACTCATCTCCATAATGGTGACCTTAAATTCCGTTTTTCTCCTTCAGTGATTCTGCTTGTTAACATCAGGTGTCTTCAATAATGCTCAATCATCACTCAGTTATTCACTTAATTGTCTCATTAACTTTAACACTGCTTCAGTGTTCATTAAACACTCAGCTCAGAGTTTGATTGGATGGCTTAAAATGACTTCCATGATGTTGAAGTTACATGAACAAATTATGTTTGTTTAACAAAACAAAGTTATGTGCAACCGGTGGAACCTGTTTACATGAAAAAGTTAAGTAAAGCCAACACATCATTTTTTTGGTCCGCCATCGCCCCCTAGTGGTCCGCGAAAAGATGACCTAAACTAGGCAAGTGTTTACAAAATCGTCACTTTTTCGCACGTACCAGTGTGATCAGTCTTCTTGGCTGATCCCTGGAGCGTACCATCACACCGGTGTGATTAGAACGTTCAGTGCTTCACGTCAGCAACTGCTAAATTCAAACTTGCTCTCGCGCTCTGGCTGGCGCTAAGCCAGAGACGGACGCACTCAGAGCTGTCATATAACACAACTATTGAGTGTTTTCAATGTTTATTTTAGGTTTCAGACATTTAAATACACATAAGTACTAGCAAAACAATGATTTTGAGTTTGTAAAATACACACTGATGTCTATGGAAGCGGCAATAATCCTTTCAGTTATAATAAGACAACACAACACGTTTTATTCATATCAGATACACATTGTGTAAGTAGTAGCATTTACATTTGACCCTATTCTTCTCCCAGTTCACCAGCCACTTACTATCATGTATTTCGTGAGAAGTGGAGGAATTGACGTTGTAAATCCAACAGATCTGATTCTCTGAACTGAAAAAGATCTAAAAGCTCAACTAACGCGATCGTTATAAAGATGTTTAAACCATGTCAAACCCATCCACTTGCACATATTTGACAATCGGAATATCAGTGTTTCATGTTATAGCTAATACATTTATGAATATTTTTAACAAAAAAGGAAAAATGACACAAAAGCAGATCGTCCTTCATTCAGCGCCGTGTTTTGGTTGTGCTGTGTCACGTGACAAGCAAAGACGCGTCACCATGGAAACATTAAAGTGGCAAGTTCTAAATAACAGTCGCCTTGAAAAACTCACGCTGGGGGGTCAGTTAGAATATTTTAAACTTACGTGTGAAAGGGTTAATAAACTTAATTACCAAGCTTTAGCTTTCAGTAAATAAAAAAATTATTCATAGGCAAAATCAACCTATATCAGTTGACCCTATGTTTACTTTCTTCACTGACAGAAAAATGAAAAGCCTATATCAGTCAAAGCTCAGTTAGGAGTTAAATTTAAACTTAAATTTAGCTTATCCTTACAATTTTTTTTTGTTTGTTTTTTTGTGTGTGTGTGGGGGGGGGGGGGGGGGGGGCGTGTTAGAGTGGGATTTTGTTAGGTGGTCCTCAGAAAAAAAATGGAAGATAAAGTGGTCCTTGCGCTGAAAAAGTTTGAGAAACACTGCCCTATAACACTTGTGGTGTTCCCGGTCAAAAATGACCGGCCCATAAAAAATTGCTTATAAATCACTCATTATACCATATTTTCACCCAATCTTGGATTCAATCTTTTTGTCAACTTGTTCTCTTTCAATTAGGACTGGTTTTATATTTTGATTTGCATCTGAATAATCGTGGGCCTCATTTATCTGAGAGTAGGTATTTCATTTTTTGAGTGTTTTTTTTTAAATTTTTTAATAATTTTGGAAATATTAAATAAAATCTGAAGAAAATTGGTATTGTTGATCACACTAGTCAACTTAAAATTTTCACCAGAAATTTTGTTTTGAAACTTTTGTTTTGTAAAAAATATGGCACATAGTCACACTTGTGGTGTTCCCAGTCAAAAATGACCGGTCTATACAAAATAGCTTATAAATCACTCATTATACCATATTTTCACCCAATCTTGGAATCAATCTTTTTGTCAACTTGTTCTCTTTCAATTAGGACTGGTTTTATATTTCTGGTTGCATCTGATTAACCGTGGGCCTCGTTTGTCTGAGAGTAGGCATCTCATTTTTTGAGTAAAAAATAAATAATTTATGAGTAAATTTGCAAATATGAATTTTTAAAAAAAAAAATAGCTACTGTTCATCACACTAGTCTACTCTAATGTTTCACCAGGAATTTTGTTTTGAAACTTTTGTTTTGTAAAAAATATGGAACATAGTCACACTTGTGGTGTTCCCGGTCAAAAATGACCGGCCTTTAAAAAATAGCTTATAAATCACTCATTATACCATATTTTCACCCAATCTTGGATTCAATCTTTTTGTCAACTTGTTCTCTTTCAATTAGGACTGGTTTTATATTTCTGTTTGCATTTGCATTTCTGATTAATCGTGGGTCTCATTTATCTGAGAGTAGGCATGATCAAAAATTGTCACAATGGGCGACCATTGAAAGTGAATGGGAGAGACTGAAAATAACAGAACAATTTAGCTTTCAGGAGCATGTTCATCATTTTCATGTACACATATGAGCATGTGGAAAAGAATGTGTGTAATACTCAAAGTTTCTGTGTTTTAACGAGTGTGTGTCTGGGTTGCGTGTGTATAAATGTATCGATACATGCACAGGTCCAAGGGCTCGATGTTTGCAAGCACACATGCTCATATGTGTACATGAAAATAATGAACATGCTCCTGAAAACTAAATTGTTCTGTTATTTTCAGTCTCTCCCATTCACTTTCAATGGTCGCCCTTTGTGACCATTTTTTACCATGCCTACTCTCAGATAAATGAGGCCCACGATTAATCAGATGCAAACAGAAATGTAAAACCAGTCCTAATTGAAAGAGAACAAGCTGACAAAAAGATTGAATCCAAGATTGGGTGAAAATATGGTATAATGAGTGATTTATAAGCTATTTTTTATATGCCGGTCATTTTTGACCGGGGACACCACAAGTGTAACAAGGTAACAGAACTCCCACAAAAAAATACGAAAATGTTCAAAAAACAAATGAGATATAGTTATACCACTTGGGAACAAAGTCACTAAGTTTCAGTCCAAAGCGATAATAGTATTTTCAGGAAAAAGAAAATCTTCTCCGGGTCAAATTGACCCGAACACCACATGAGGGTTAATTAAATATTTTAGTCTTGTTCTTATAAGTGAAAATATATAAATTGTATTATTAATTAGTGCACATATATATGTTTCTTGTATCAAAAGATGACTAATCTATCTCAAGTAGTTTGTGAGTTATTAAGGAAAATGTAAAATATGTTACAATTGCCCCCGGTCTTCCCTAATCTCAGTTTCTCAATATCAGTAATCTCAAGCTTTTTTGTTTGCATAAAGTGTCTTAATGGCATTACAAAACAAATTATCACAGCCAATTTTACAAATAAGAGTGAAACTTCAACCTATTTTACACAGTATCAAATGCCTTGTAAAATCCTAAAAACATATATTACAAATATGTTACAGGGGTTGTAACATCATCAGGTCACATAACAGAAAATTAAATCACTTTGAATATCTGGAAAAAATAGCATTGTTTATAGTCATAGTCATGCATTGCTATAACCAAACTGTAAGATAACTGTGTAAATGAGTTGTTGATGCAGTGTTATGCTGCGTCCCAATTCGCTTAATTATACTACGCCCTAAAAGTATGTACTCTTTTTATGAAGAAAAAGTACATACTTTTGAGTGTGTAGCAAAAGAGTAGGCAAGCTTTGGGACATACTATCACGTCATCTTTAACGGACCGCTCTGTCGCGTGCTGCGTGCATCCTGTCACCGTAAACTGCCCTGCCAATCATCTTGTCACAGTTAAAATCCTCTATTCTATCTAATTTTATTTCCTACCGTTTCGGAGAGCACGTTTATCTGCCAGTTGTGGGTCTTTCATGCTCTCCTCGTGTTTGCAATTTGAATATAATGATGCATTTAAAATGTAATAGCTGTGTCTTTACAAAAGTTCACAATGCTGCTGCAAATGCAATGTGGACAACATTGAATAAATTCATTTTCGTCAGGTTAGATACTGATAATTAATCACTCAAAGCTCTTTATCTAAACCTCTCTACACAACCGCGGGGACTCGCGCGTCCTCCGTATCGACTACGTGTCTGTAGTTTTTTAACACTTTTTACTCGTGTTTGTAGTTCTAACCGAATCCTCGTCCAACGCGCAATGGTTTGTGGTCAATATCAGCCGTTAGAGTGTGCATCGATCTACACTTCGGATTCTGACCGGAAAAAGACCATCCGGGTATCTTTGAAACACTCATTTCAACATACTACGATTTGGGACGTACTAATTCTGTTTTCGAATACTATTTAGGACGGATAGTATGCGAATTGGGACGCAGCATTAGTGAATAAATTCCAGGTGGTGTGACATCATCAGGTCACATGACCAGGAAGTTATATAGATTTGCGTATTTCAAAAATTCACTAAAAATACACAAAATGACGTTTTCCAACTCCAAGTCGTGTGTGTGTGCCCCAGGGGTTAGCGAATAAATTCCAGGTGGTGTCACATCATCAGGTCACATGACCAGGAAGTTATGTAGATTTGCGTATTTCAAAAATTCACTAAAAATACACAAAATGAAGTTCTCCAAGTCCAAGTCGTGTATGGTGTGCTCCAGGGGTTAGGGAATACATTCCAGGTGGTGTGACATCATCAGGTCACATGACCAGGAAGTTATATAGATTTGCGTATTTAAAAAAATCACTAAAAATAGACGAAATGAAGTTTTCCAAATCCAAGTCGTGTATGGTGTGCTCCAGTGGTTAGGGAATACAATCCAGGTGGTGTGACATCATCAGGTCACATGACCAGGAAGTTATATAGATTTGCGTATTTAAAAAATTCACTAAAAATAGACGAAATTACATTTTCCAAATCCAAGTTGTGTATGGTGTGCTCTAGGGGTTACCGATTAAATGCCAGGTGGTTTGACATCATCAGATCACATGACCAGGAAGTTATATAGATTTGCGTATTTCAAAAATTCACTAAAAATACACAAAATGATGTTTTCCAACTCCAAGTCGTGTATGATGTGCTCCAGGGGTTAGCGAATAAATTCCAGGTGGTGTGACATCATCAGGTCACATGACCAGGAAGTTATATAGATTTGCGTATTTCAAAAATTCACTAAAAATAGACGAAATGACGTTTTCCAAATCCAAGTCATGTATGCTGTGCTCCAGGGGCTAGCGATTAAATGCCAGGTGGTGTGACATCATCAGGTCACATGACCAGGAAGTTATATAGATTTGCGTATTTCAAAAATTCACTAAAAATACACAAAATGAAGTTCTCCAAATCCAAGTCGTGTATGGTGTGCTCCAGGGGTTAGTGAATACATTCCAGGTGGTGTGACATCATCAGGTCACATGACCAGGAAGTTATATAGATTTGCGTATTTAAAAAAATCACTAAAAATAGACGAAATTAAGTTTTCCAAATCCAAGTCGTGTATGGTGTGCTCCAGGGGTTAGGGAATACATTCCAGGTGGTGTGACATCATCAGGTCACATGACCAGGAAGTTATATAGATTTGCGTATTTCAAAAATTCACTAAAAATAGAACAAATGAAGTTTTCCAAATCCAAGTCGTGTACGATGTGCTCCAGGGGTTATCGATTAAATGCCAGGTGGTGTGACTTCATCAGGTCACATGACCAGGAAGTTATATAGATTTGCGTATTTCACAAATTCACTAAAAATAGAAGAAATGACGTTTTCCAAATCCAAGTCGTGTATGATGTGCTCCAGGGGTTAGCGATTAAATGCCAGGTGGTGTGACATCATCAGGTCACATGACCAGGAAGTTATATAGATTTGCGTATTTAAAAAATTCACTAAAAATACACAAAATGAAGTTCTCCAAATCCAAGTCATGTATGGTGTGCTCCAGGGGTTAGGGAATAAATTCCACTTGGTGTGACATCACCTGTCTCTATGTGGTAAAATGTCTTTTTGTAATACAATGTAAGAAACATGTTGTTATTTATAGTGAATATCCCATTCACATCTAGTCCTATTTGACAAATTAGGTTGTCCACATAATTAGTGAATACATTCCAGGTGGTGTGACATCATCAGG
Organism: Pimephales promelas; assembly: GCF_016745375.1. Next base: position 30,649 of record NW_024121458.1, read on the forward strand.
TCACATGACCAGGAAGTTATATAGATTTGCGTATTTCAAAAATTCACTAAAAATAGACGAAATGAAGTTTTCCAAATCCAAGTCATGTATGGTGTGCTCCAGGTTTTTTAATTTTTTTTAATTTATTTATTTATTTATTTATTTTTTATTAAACATTTACTTACATAGTACAACAGTGAAAGGTTTTGAAAACCACAAACAAGAGCCAGAGGTTCAAGGATTGATACATATTACATTACATTGGAATTTAACGAGAAAGACAAAAAAATAAAAATAAATAAAATAAAAATAACTTAAACAGAAAATAATATTATATATATATATATATATACACACACACACAAACATATATATACTGTATATACACACATAATATCTCCTTTTATACAAACACATCAAAAAATGAGCATACATTCAAAGTTTTAGTAGCCTTTTGGTTACAAGAGGTAGATAAAGTTCTGATATAAATCTTAACATCTTCTTGAAAATGAGAAAAATTGGGGGTAACTTTCATAGTTTTACATTTGTGGATAAAATATTTTGCAAGCAAAATAATTAAGTTGCAAAGAAAAAAAAAATTCTCATATTGCTTCTCAAATATGAAAAACCCAAATAGAACATCTTTGAAGTAAAGCACAAAGTCTTTATATATATATAATTTACAATGAATTGGCAAATGTCTTGCCAAAGTTTTCTGGTATGACCACAGTACCAAAAAAGATGTAAGATAGTCTCTGGTTCTGAATCACAAAAAGTACAGTTTACATCTATACTTAATTTAAATTTTGACACTATGAACGTTTTGACAGGATAATATTGATGAATAAGCTTAAAAGAAATCTCTTTGACCTTATTTACCAATAGGTACTTGTTAGGGAGAGTCCAAACCTTCTTCCATGAAATATCTTCCACTAACGCGTTCCATTTCGGAACAACATGAGGAGTAGAGACACAATCATTGAGAAAGAGAAGACGGATACCTCTATTATTTTTTAGAGTCGATTTAAAACATATTTTACCTACATACGTGTCTGCCGGGTCTGGGAGAGGTAATTCAAGACTTGTCAAAAAACTATTATGGCCCTTAAACAGCATAATAACACCACTAGGGATAGCACCAAATACAGAAGCAAACTGTTTTGGAGTAACAGGGATATTATAGTGAGAGAGAAATTCTTGATAGGTGAACAAGTAACCATCCAGATTAAATAATTGGCTAACCCGATTGATTCCATTCTTAAACCAGCTTTCAAAAAATAAGGACTTATGTTTATAACAGATATTCTTATTATTCCAAATGAAGTAATTGGTTGGAGAAAAATTGTGTTTGAAAATCAAAGACCACGCTAATAGTGCTTGTTTGTGGAAATTAGAGAGAGCAACAGGGATCTTCTCAATGCTGAAGTTACACATCAACAGAAAATTCAAACCTCCCAACTGAGAAATGACATACTCCGGTATAATATTCCAAATACTAAATGGTTTTTTCAAGTAATTCCTCAACCAGTTGATTTTAAAGGTGTTATTTAAAGTTTCAAAATCAACAAAATTAAGACCACCTTTACTGATGCTATTGGACAACACAGATTTTTTTATATAATGCGTCTTATTTTTCCATACAAAACTACATAGTAGTTGATCAATCTTTTTACACTCTACTTTATCAAGGTCTAATGAAATAGCTGCGTATGTCAAACGTGAGATGCCTTCTGCCTTGGAGAGAAGAATCCTTCCTTTCAGAGATAAATCTCTCTGAAGCCATTGATTAAATCTTTTTTTAGCTTTCTCTATGATGGGCAAAAAGTTTAAATCACGCCTGAGTTTGACGTTTTTAGAAATTACTATTCCAAGGTATGTTATTGTCTCTTTAACTTGGATATTACATATAGTGGAAAACAGAGAATTGTTTGATTGGCATTAATTCACATTTGGCCTCATTGAGATGGAGCCCAGATGCCTTGGAGAACTGTTTAATAGTATTAAGAGCCAAGGGAATTTGGTCTGAATTTTTTAGAAAAAGGGTAGTATCATCAGCCAATTGACTGATGATGATCTCCTTTCCCATGAGATCAATTCCTTGTAAGGCACTGTTCTTAATGTGATTTGCTAATAATTGAGTAGTTAATATAAACAAATATGGCGAAATAGGGCAACCCTGACGTATTCCCCGCTGCAATTCAAATCTTGGAGAAGTCCCGTATTTAAGCTTAATGGAAGAATTCCCATTGACATATAAAGTTTTAACTGCTCTAATGAACAAGTCCCCAAAACCAAATTGTTCTAAAGTTTTGAATTTAAAACCATGTTCAACAGAATCGAAGGCTTTATAAAAGTCCAGAAAAAGCATATAGCCATCATTCCTCACTAACTCTGAGTAGTCCAACAGGTCAAGAACCAGACGAATATTGTTTGAAATGTGTCTGTTTTTTAGAAAACCTGATTGCGTTTCATCTATTATGTCCTCTAAAATAGATTTTAAACGTTTTGCAAAAACTGTAGCGATGATTTTATCATCATTATTTAAAAGACTAATCGGACGCCAATTATCAATTAATAATATATATTTTTTAGGCTTTGGGATAAGCGTTATAAGACTTTGTGTTAAGGTAGAGGGAAGCGATCCCATACTAATGCTTTCATAAATTACTTCTAATAGAAAAGGGGCCAAGTCTTTTGCAAATATTTGATAAAATTCAGAGGTGAGGCCATCTACACCTGGCGATTTATTAACCTTTAAGTTTTTGATAGATTCGAGGACCTCAACCAATGTAATGGGGCGATCACAAAAGTCTTTATCAGGAGCACTAATACATTTAATGTTACCTACTGAAGACATAAAGGATACAGTGCTGTCATAACAAAATCGGCTGCTATAAAGATTCTTATAGAAATCTGAACAATGTTTGGCAATTTCTTTTGGGTCTTCAGAAAGAGAATTACCGATTTTTAGCTGATGAATGCTGTTTTTATTCTGAGACTTTTCCAATCTAAAAAAGTACCCTGAATTTTGTTCTCCTTCTTCGAGCCAGCGTCTTCTGGACCTTACAAAAGCACCTTCAGCTTTAATTTATAAAGTTCATCCATTTTGTGCTGATATTCACAAAGAGTATTATTTTCTTCCACAGATAAGGTATCAGGACTTCTAGAAGATAAGCATGCAATGGTGGAAATGATGTCCTCTTCTTGGGCTCTTTTAAGTTTAGTAGCATTACTACAGTAATTTCTGAAAAATTTCCCCAATTCAAATTTAAGCAACTCCCAATGTTTACCGTAAACCCGTTCTACTTTAGCTCTAGACCAAAAGAGATAAATACATTTCTTAACCTCTACTATACAGAGGGTATAGTAGAGGTGGGGTTATTTAGTGTTTAGCAATGTTGTTGATCTGTGTTGTGCTACTTTCATGTTATCAGTGTGAAGCTGCTTTGATACTATCTGTATTGTGAAAAGCGCTATATATAAATGTGACTTGACTTGACTTACTATAACGGCCTCATGTTTCAGTACAGAACTGTTAAGTTTCCAATATGAGTTATACAATTTAGCATAATTCGTTGGAAGTAGATTAATGTTAATTTGTATTGCTTTATGGTCAGTTAAAGGGGTGGATAAAATATTAGTACTGAAATTGTCTATAAGCACACGGGAAACTAACCATAAATCTATTCTTGATTGCTTAGACCTTGAATTATTACACCAGGTACATGTTACGTCATGAGGATGTTTAGTTCTCCAGGCGTCAATCAGATCAAATCTTTGCATTAACAATTTAAGCTTTGCATTTGTATTAGAACTATGTCCTGGAGGCCATCTATCAATCATATTATCTAATGTGATATTAAAGTCACCGCCCAAGAGTATATGTGCATTAGTAAATTTGGCTAACCAATGAACAATTCTCTCTTCTATCCTATCTAAAAGAGCATCATTTTCTACCTTTAAATTATATCCACAAATGTTTATGACAATGAAATTAGAAGTATGAATTTGAACAACATGACAAACATAATGTCCATTACTATCGAAGTCTAAATAAGGAAGTTTTCCAGCGAATAAGTTCTTGAGTATACAAACACCCGCAGAACGTTGAGAAGCATGAGAACAAAAAATGTCATTTCCCCACTGAGATTTCCAAAAAGGCACATCCTCTGAGATGCTGTGAGTTTCCCGAAGAAAACATAAATCTGTTTTGTGTTGTTTGGCAAATAAAAAAATGGCTTTCCGTTTTAAATTGTTCCTAAGACCCCTGGCATTGAGTGAAATTAAAGATAAAGACATCAGAATACAAAATTAGAATAAAATAACAAAAATAAAATTCAATTGAACAATTTTTGAATTGTTTTTTAAAGTAAAGCTCAAAGATAACTGCTAAGCGTGATGAGAACAAAAGCACCACATCAACTGTAGTTATGTAGGAAACGGACATTCGAAAATATGAACATTATGAAAATATGGTCCTGGTCAAAAATGACCTTTTGCAAAAAGTACCAATATTAAATTGAACTTAAGTAGGCAAAAACAAGTAGCAAGGGGAAAAAAGTGGCGAGGAGAACATTTTCCTTTTCTTTTCTTTAACCAAGGAAGCATTTAGCTAAACAAGACACCTTATCTCAAAATTGAGAGAATTCAACCTGGCGGAAAGATCTCTTTTTTCTCCACGAAGGCCCGACCGGCTACAAAGTAGGCAACCTTTCCTGCTTTCCGTGCCTCGTTAAATAACGGCCACAATTTCATTCTACTATCTCTGTCGGCCTTGCAAAGATCCTCTCTGAAACGAAGACCATTTTCCCGTAGATAAACGGAGCTTTTGGCTGCTGCCCACACTGCTGCTCTGTGTATACGCGAAGAGAACTGGATGATTACACCGCGGGCAGAATTTACTCTCTTTACTCCAACAAGATGCACAGTGTCGATCACATCTGCCAGACGGTCAGCTTGATCCGGCAGTAACTTCTGACAAATACCAACCACTTCTCTTCTTACATTTTTCTCGTCGACATTTTCTGACAGACCGTGCAATTTCAAATTCCAACGTCTGGAATATCGCTCCAACTCAGTGACGCGCGATTCCAATGCGCCGATCCGATTACTCTCTTTCAACAGTGATGATTCAACTTGGGAAACTTTGGTCTTCACCTCATTCACATCATCACACACGGAGTTGATCTTTTCTTTAAGATCGGCAATTTGAGAAGTGTTTACCGCAACCACCGATTCCAACTTATCAGACCGTGTGTTGATGAGCTCAGAGAGTTTAGAAATGATGTCGTCAGCGGACTCACCCCGGCCTTTCTTCGAAGGAGGCTTCACAGGAGTCTCAGGGAGCTGACATCACCGAAAATTCCATTTTCTCACCAGGAGGATCACAGTAATTGTGGCAACTGTCGACAAGCACGTTGTGAGCAGGAGCAGAGCAGGTTGACGACGCCTCCGTGTCAACCACTACTAGTTCTTTCTTCTTTGTCGCAAAGTTTTTCCTTTTTTTATCAGTTGACATTTTCCTCATACATGCACGTCCGAGTAGTACTTAACAACGAAATAGGTCCCAAACTAAAATAAAAAAGTCCGTCTTATTCCTTAAAATAAACTTTGTTGATGAGCGCTGTTTCAACACATGTGCTCACGACGCCATCTTGCGCGCCTCCCCTGTGCTCCAGGGGTTAGGGAATACATTCCAGGTGGTGTGACATCATCAGGTTACATGACCAGGAAGTTATATAGATTTGTGTATTTCAAAAATTCACTAAAAATAGAAGAAATGACGTTTTCCAAATCCAAGTCGTGTATGGTGTGCTCCAGGGGTTAGTGAATACATTCCAGGTGGTGTGACATCATCAGGTCACATGACCAGGAAGTTATATAGATTTGCGTATTTAAAAAATTCACTAAAAATACACAAAATGAAGTTCTCCAAATCCAAGTCATGTATGATGTGCTCCAGGGGTTAGCGATTAAATGCCAGGTGGTGTGACATCATCAGGTCACATGACCAGGAAGTTATATAGATTTGCGTATTTCAAAAATTCACTAAAAATAGAAGAAATGACGTTTTCCAAATCCAAGTCGTGTATGGTGTGCTCCAGGGGTTAGTGAATACATTCCAGGTGGTGTGACATCATCAGGTCACATGACCAGGAAGTTATATAGATTTGCGTATTTAAAAAATTCACTAAAAATACACAAAATGAAGTTCTCCAAATCCAAGTCATGTATGGTGTGCTCCAGGGGTTAGGGAATAAATTCCACTTGGTGTGACATCACCTGTCTCTATATGGTAAAATGTCTTTTTGTAATACAATGTAATAAACATGTTGTTATTTATAGTGAATATCCCATTCACATCTAGTCCTATTTGACAAATTAGGTTGTCCACATAATTAGTGAATAAATTCCAGGTGGTGTGACATCATCAGGTCACATGACCAGGAAGTTATATAGATTTGCGTATTTCAAAAATTCACTAAAAATAGAAGAAATGACGTTTTCCAAATCCAAGTCGTGTATGGTGTGCTCCAGGGGTTAGGGAATACATTCCAGGTGGTATGACATCATCAGGTCACATGACCAGGAAGTTATATAGATTTGCATATTTCAAAAATTCACTAAAAATAGAAGAAATGATGTTTTCCAAATCCAAGTCGTGTATGATGTGCTCCAGGGGTTAGCGATTAAATGCCAGGTGGTGTGACATCATCAGGTCACATGACCAGGAAGTTATATAGATTTGCGTATTTCAAAAATTCACTAAAAATACACAAAATGAAGTTCTCCAAATCCAAGTCGTGTATGGTGTGCTCCAGGGGTTAGGGAATACATTCCAGGTGGTATGACATCATCAGGTCACATGACCAGGAAGTTATATAGATTTGCATATTTCAAAAATTCACTAAAAATAGAAGAAATGATGTTTTCCAAATCCAAGTCGTGTATGATGTGCTCCAGGGGTTAGCGATTAAATGCCAGGTGGTGTGACATCATCAGGTCACATGACCAGGAAGTTATATAGATTTGCGTATTTCAAAAATTCACTAAAAATACACAAAATGAAGTTCTCCAAATCCAAGTCGTGTATGGTGTGCTCCAGGGGTTAGGGAATACATTCCAGGTGGTGTGACATCATCAGGTCACATGACCAGGAAATTATATAGATTTGCGTATTTAAAAAAAATCACTAAAAATACACAAAATGAAGTTCTCCAAATCCAAGTCGTGTATGGTGTGCTCCAGGGGTTAGGGAATAAATTCCACTTGGTGTGACATCACCTGTCTCTATCTGGTAACATGTCTTTTTGTAATACAATGTAATAAACATGTTGTTATTTATAGTGAATATCCCATTCACATCTAGTCCTATTTGACAAAAATTTGGTTGTCCACATAATTCACATCTTTACATTTTTATTAGTAGGCGTATGCTTTTGCATACATGCTTTGCGTGGTTTCGCACCTTATTTGTGTGTGTGTGTGTGTGTTTGTGTGTAAGTGTGCACTTTTGAGACAGACCCTGAATTTGCTTGGCGAATGTCTAACGAATGTCCAACATAAAACCTACTTAACCGCACCAGAGCAGGGATGCGTTCAGGCCTTTTTACAGTCTATGGTCCAGGCATCCATTTAAAAGCCACGGCCGACAATGTCCTCTAAAATCATAGGCTACGTGTTATATAAATATTTACTTAAGTAAAAAATAGATATTAATACAAAATAAACCATGTATTGATGTCTTACCTTTGCCATTATGAGGTAGCTCCCCCCGCCGTTAGCGTAGCATCGCGTACCTGTTACCCAGCCAGCTACAAAGAACTGGTAAGCATCCAGACTTTTAAATGCTTTGAGATCAGCTCCCGTGTATGGCGATACCCCGTTTACCACATAGTGGTACAAATCGTGTGGGCCGAAGTCGGGCAGATCCGGCGATTTAATGAGCTCCGTAAAAGCTGAGGGAGGAAGAAGGTATGGGTCGGTATTGTTGGAGAATTCTGCTTGTCCTATGTACATGTGAAAGAAGAGTGCTGTACATGTGAAAGAAGCATGCTGTGCATGTGAAAGAAGCGTGCATGTGATGTAATGCCAAGCAGAAAAAACTAGGGTCTTAGGGCACATGAGGACAGGGACGAGAGAGTGGAAAAGTACCCAAAAAACACTTGTAGCACAGATGCAGGTGTTGGGAGGCACTGGGAGAGAAACAGATTGTATACAATGTAACAATGTGCCACTGGGAAAAGCGTACTGAAACAAGGAGCCCATTGTGTAAAAAGAAATGATACGCATGCGCACAGAAGTTTACCCCAATGAAAAATAAAATGATAATGCAGGTGTTTTTAATCTGGGAGGAGTAATAAGGAGGAGCAAGGAGAGAAAAGATAACAATTTGAGCGCTAATTGGCTACCACAAGGTATAAGAAATGAGTGCAGACCATTGTAAGATCAGATGCCTGGCCGACATCTCACTTTGTTGAACTGCTCAATAAAGTTATTCTTCTGAGACCTGAAACCTCGACTCTGAAAGATTTTCACTGAGAGCTGTACCAGACTTTGATGATTTGAGTTGGGACTGGAAATCTGCCACAACAGTATCCAAACCTGCGATCTCCAACTTCTCCAAATACCGCTCTTTGTGAGGACCTAGCAGATGCCCTACCTCGACCGATAACGGCACGACAACTTTTTCAGTAGAAGAAGCCATGCAGTTTAGTGGTATCTTATCTATACTAAACTGTTTTAAAAACTAATAAAATTTCCCGCTCATCTACTACTGTGTTTAGCCTGTGCATCCAGTGATGTTGCCGTCCAGCATGGCGTCGTCACGTGGTCATGGTCACGTGGTTGCAAAGGGTCTATAAGGCGAACTTAAAAGCCTTTAATCTTCTCAAAAAACGACAGTGTGCCTTATAATCTGGATCTTCTTATATATGGACCAATTAGTTAACAACGCCCCACGTTATTAAATTCGCCCGCGAACTCGCGCTCGTGTCCATCTCATGCCTGCTTTGTCACACGGCCAGTTCAACCTCGTCAGGTTATGTGTGTCTCCCGCTCACGAGTGCTCACTCTTAACAGACACACTGTCCCCGGCGCTACTCGCACATCACAGAATGTTCATAAAGCGCTCCCCGTTCATAGTAACCGGGTCGTCTCACTCTCATTCATAACAGCCAGCTGTTGCTGACTAGCCGCCGCAATATATGAGTCAGGCTGCGAAAGTTAAGTGCACGCCCCAGTGCGCTCACACTAATAAACGCCTCACCAGCTCCGGCGCCGCGCACTACATTCCCTTTAGCACATCTAGTGGATGCATAACGCAAAGTCGCAAACCCAGTCAAACGTGTGACTGCAGTATCTTATGCGCCTCATAATCCGGTGCGCCCTATATTTGAAAAATGTTCTAAAATAGGTCATTCATTGAAGGTGCGCCTTAAAGTGCGGAAAATAGGGCAAATAACATGGAAGCCAATACGTTTTGTTTTGGATCACGAGTAGTAAAGTTATTTTGCAACAGATTGACCACTGAATGTATCTCACAAAATGCACTTAATATTTTTGTTTACTGTTATATTGCTGCTAATGTGCCTGCCCCTGATTTACAGGAAGAAAATATTTACTTGATTTTAATTTATTTTTTCTTGTAAAACAAATGTGCCTGTCCTTTATAAAAATGATAGAGTTTCTCTATTTATATATTTATGTCTATACTGACCAAGCACTCTGCCTAATTGGTTTTAGACAGGGCATTTTTATTTACTTTTAGTGTGAATCGGCCTATCAGCAGCAAAGTTCAATAAAATATGCATTTTTCATTGAAGTACCCCCTTCTTTCTTGTGTTTACTATAATTTTCCACAGAATTAAAGCAATTCATGCTAAATTTTAGAAAAATGTAATAATTATCCGATTAGTCGACTAATCGTTTTAATAGTCGGTGACTAGTCGACTAAAATAGTCGTTAGTTGCAGCCAGGGCTCTGAACCGGTTCAAGGAACGAAAACGAAAACCGGGAAGGAACGAAATTTTAACAGGAACAAAAACGAAAACAAAATAATTTTTAATCGTTCTGAACAGAAACGTTTATTTGAAATTATCGTTAACTGGTTAATAACGTTATTTTATCGTTCTCTTTAATATTTGAATTTGGCAGTGACCAATCATGAATTGAGTACCTAGGTTACAGCATATGACGTTGACGTATCAAGCATGAGTGAAATGCCCACGCAGCAGTCATCGGCAGGCAATCTCTATTGCACGATAAGATTTTTCTTAAATAGCCACAAAGTAGGCTACCCATCCAATGCCCAGAGGTATGTTTAAGTTAAAACATGCTTAGAAAAGTGAAGAATAATAACCATACGAAGTAATGCAAACTATTTTTGTTTGTATCTCTTCTGTAATTAATGGGAGTGAGCTAATTTTTAGAACCTAATAGAACCTAGGCCTATATACCCTTGTGAAAAAGAAGTGTGCTTAATTGTATTGAAAGTGTACTTTTTGTGTGCTTAAACTCATGAAAGTATACTTTTTGAAAAGTGTACTTGCAGAAAATATAATATAATTACAATTAAAGACCACTTAAGTTTAACTTAAAGTAAGTACACTTTCATCACATTATTTATAAACACACTTAAGTGCACTTTTAAAAATGCACTTTGTAATAATATGTAATTAAGTTTAACTTAAAGTAAGTACACTTTCATGACAATATTTATAAACACACTTAAGTGTACTTTTTAAAAATGCACTTTGTAATAATGTCTAATTAAGTTTTACTTATAGAAAGTACACTTTCGTGATCATATTTATAACACACTTAAGTGTACTTTTTACAAATGCACTTTGTAATAATATCTAATTAAATTTAACTTAAATTAAGTACACTTTCATCACAATATTTCTAAATACACCTAAGTGCATGTTTCTAAAAAATCATTTTTTAATAATGTCTACTTAAGTTTTAGTTAAAGAAAGTACACTTTCATGTTAATATTTCTAATCACACTTAAGTGCATGTTTTAAAAAATTCCCTTTTTAATTTTGTCTACTTAAGTTTTACATTTTAAATAATTATGATCTTATAGTGTTTTAAAGTTATTAAAGTTATTAAATGAAATGTATTTTGATGAATTAACTAATATACTAAATAAAATAATAATTTTAATGGAAAACATGGAAAGTAATTCATTTTAATTTCAACTCAAGTGTTGTCACGATGCAGGAGGAGGCAGACAAGGGGTTGGATCCAAATGCAGTGATTTATTAATAACAGTGAAAACTAAAAGGACAAAATACAAACAAAGGAAATACCCACGATGGGGAAACAAACCGCAAACACGGAAAACATCAAAGATAGCACAGGCAGGATAAACATGAGGAAGAGCACGGAAACAGGCGTCCACAAACATCAACGATCGACAAGGGAATGGAGAACAAACAGGGTTTAAATACACTGGAGACATGATGATGACAAACTACAATCAGATGAGCACAATGACACAGGGCTGGCAGTGATGAGTGCTGGGGATCATGGGAAATGTAGTTTTAACACAAAGACAGTGAAACACGGGGCGGACAAGGGATCATTACATAGGCCCCCCTCAAAAGGACCGGATTCCAGACGGTCCTAGAGGGGAAAAGACCCGAAGAACCAACAACAAGAAGAAAAAGACCAAGGAGTGAGGGGGTAGACCCGGGGGAAAACAGACAGATGAAGGGGGGCACAAAGGACACAGAGACAAACCAAGGAGATACAAGGGACAATTAGACAAACCAAAGGGACGCAAGACAGGCAATCCAAGGGAGCACAGAAAACAGACAGGCAGTCCAAGGGGGCAACGTGTGGCAGATAGACAGTCCAGGGGGGCAACGAGGGGCAGACAGGTAGTCCAAGGGGGCACAGAGGGCAGGCAGGCAGTCCAGGGGGGCACAAAGGGCACTGGGTCAGGGGGCCTGGGAGGTGGCCACAGGACAGGGACCGGTTCAGGAGGCCTGGGAGCTGGCCACAGGGCAAGGACAGGTTTGGGTGGTCTGGGAGCAGAGCCATAGGAGGCTCTGGAGGCGGAGCCGTAGGAGGCTTCGGGAGAAAAGCCCTAGGAGACTCTGGAGGCTCAGGAGGTGGAGCCGTGGGAGGCTCAGGAGGCTTTGGGGGCGGAGCCGTAGGAGGCTCTGGAGGCGGAGCCGTAGGAGGCTCATGAGGTTCTGGAGACGGAGCTGAGAGAGCCTCAGGAGGCAGAGCCGTAGGACGCTCTAGAGGCTTGAGAGACGGAGCCCTGGGAGGCTCGAGAGGCTTGAGGGGCGGAGCCCTGGGAGGCTCGAGAAGCTTGAGGGGCGGAGCCCTGGGAGGCTCGAGAGGCTTGAGAGGCGGAGCCCTGGAAGGTTCGAGAGACTTGAGAGGCGGAGCCCTGGGAGGCTTGGGGGAAGGAGCCCTGGGAGACTCGAGAGACTGAGCTCTGGAAAGCTCGGGAGGCGGAGCTCTGGAAAGCTCGGAGGGCGGAGCTCTGGAAAGCTCGGAAGGCTCGGAAGGCGGAGCTCTAGAAAGCACGGGAGGCGGAGCTCTGGGAGGCTCAGGAAGCTCGGAGGGTAGAGCTCTGGAAAGCTCCGAGGGCTCGGAAGGTGGAGCTCTGGAAAGCTCGGGAGGCGGAGCTCTGGGAGGCACGGAAAGCTTGGAAGGCGGAGCTCTGGAAAGCTCTGAGGGCGGAGCTCTGGAAAGCTCAGAAGGCGTAGCTCTGGAAAGCTCGGGTACTGGCACTAGCTCTTGGACGGTCACGGCTACTGGCGCTGGCTCTTGGACGGTCATGGCTACAGGCGCTGGCTCTTGGACGGTCACGGCTACAGGCGCTGGCTCTTGGACGGTCACGGCTACAGGCGCTGGCTCTTGGACGGTCATGGCTACAGGCGCTGGCTCTTGGACAGTCACGGCTACTGGCGCTGGCTCAGGGACGGTCGAGGCTACAGGCGCTGGCTCGCTGGCGTCGGAGGCGACAGGCGCTGGCTCGCTGACGTCGGAGGCTACAGGCGCTGGTTCGCTAACGTCAGAGGCTTCAGACACTGGCTCGCTGACGTTGGAGGCTACAGGCGCTGGCTCGCTGACGTCGGAGGCTACAGGTGCTGGCTCGCTGACGTCGGAGGCTACTGGCGCTGGCTCGCTGACGGCCGAGGCGACAGGCGCTGGCTCACTGACATCGGGGGCTAACGGTTCGCTGACCGTGGCAGGCATGGGCTCTGGCTCGCTGACCATGGCAGGCGTGGGCTCTGGCTCGAAAACCGGGATCTCGAAGGGTGGTTCGTCGGGCGCGAGTTTCTTTAAGACGAGACTCACGTACTCCCTCCACGTGTGGTCTCCGTGTTCTGGCGCTTCCCAACACTGGGCTGATGGTAACCCGATCCAGTAGATGGTCTTCAGGGAAGCGTCGTCGAACCCGGAGTAGATGGCGACCGTGGAGAAGAGACGCGAGTACTCGCAAACGGTCAGATCAGCCTGGGCCAGTTCGATGAAAACCGCTGCTGGATCCATTATGGGTCGATCGTTCTGTCACGATGCAGGAGGAGGCAGACAAGGGGTTGGATCCAAATGCAGTGATTTATTAATAACAGTGAAAACTAAAAGGACAAAATACAAACAAAGGAAATACCCACGATGGGGAAACAAACCGCAAACACAGAAAACATCAAAGGTAGCACAGGCAGGATAAACATGAGGAAGAGCACGGAAACAGGCGTCCACAAACATCAACGATCGACAAGGGAATGGAGAACAAACAGGGTTTAAATACACTGGAGACATGATGATGACAAACTACAATCAGGTGAGCACAATGACACAGGGCTGGCAGTGATGAGTGCTGGGGATCATGGGAAATGTAGTTTTAACACGAAGACAGTGAAACACGGGGCGGACAAGGGATCATTACAAGTGTGTTGTCCAAAAACAATTAGTTCATTTATTTTAAATGTGTTTAATCTAGAATATATTGACTGTGTGTATTAATGCACTTGAAATGTGTTTTTCCAATAAATTTGCAATACAGTATAATCCAAGACAACTTATTGTTGGCATTTTTGTCAGTTTTCTAGATAATATATCACAATAAAATGTAATTTATGAGAGGAGTCTTAGCATAACAGTAATGTGTTGTACTTTACATACAGTATGTGAGAAAGTCAATTAAACACATTTAATTGCAATCTACACTGAACAAAAATATTGACTTTTAGTTGGTTGAAAGAGTAGCGTTTTGTGAACTTACAGAGTATAACACAAAGAGTTAGAACAACTTCAACTTAAACAGAAAAGTTGAAATAAAAAATATACTGTATATGAACACGGTGTTTAATGCGCATGCGCCAGACGTCATGATGACGCACTACTTCCCTAGAGTTTGAAAAATACGCTGTTGTGTTTCTGCAATCGCGATGCATGAGGAAATGAAAACAAGAAGAGAACAAAAGGAGCGCCACGTTTGGCTGTTTGCAGATGAGATGTTATACTGCAAATAATTAGTCAAGTAAGTATATCTTGATGCTTTCCTTATTGATTTTTTTCACCGCAGTTGATATTGCGATGAGTGCTTTTTAATCGCAGATAGTTACGTTGCTATACGCAATATAGATTCGGGAGCTAAATTGATCAATAATTTTTCCAATAATTTATGTGTGACGCTGATGAGGTAATTCATCACATCACACATTCATCAACAGTTAGCAGTCAAAAGTTTACGTACACCTTGCAGAATAAACTGCTTCATCAGGGTAGTACTAAACAAAAAGACAACATATACATTTTTGTATTCCCTCTTATTGCTAAAATTACTAACATTTTGCAGATACGGCAAGGTGTATGTAAAACTTTAAAGGGAAAATATCTATCACTTTCATTCATTTGAGCTAAATTTAATAATGGACTGGATCTGTTTTATAAACAATTTTTTTTTTTCTCAAGGTATTTTTTCCTGACTTTCCTGCCTCTTTGGAACAAATCCATTCACATTTACTTTGGAGAGCACCAGGACATTGACATAAACAGGACTTTCCAACTACTTCAAAACATTTGGTGACAAATGATTTTGGTTTTCTTGTTTTTTTGCCTTTGGATTTCTTCATTTTTATTTTATTTTTATTTTTTAGACAAAATTATTCACTGTAATGCTGAAGTAAGCATTTTGTCCTCTTTAATGTTGGTGCTACGAAAAGGTTTAAGAGCTAAAATTAACCAGGTTTTTTAACACTTTAATTAGGTTTCATTTGTTAAAATTAGTTTATGTATTAGCAAAACATGATCTAAAAATGAGATTTTTTTTACAGTATTTATTAATCTTTTTTAAGATTAGTTCATTCAAATATAGTTTGTTAAAGTTAGAACAATTTATAGTTATTGTTCATATAAGTTCACAGTGCATTATAATTTTAGTACACAACTTTTGAATATAATAATGCATTATTAAATGTTGAAATTAACATTAACTAAGGCTAACAAATGCTTCAAGTATTATTCATTCTTAGTTCATGTTGACTGAAGGAGTTAACTACTAATACCTTTTTCATTACCCGTTTGAATCTTAGTGTTCACATTTTGCAACATCACATTTTCTTTGTAGCCTATTAATTCATGGGTTGTGTATTTCATGTAATGTGTGTTTGCTTCTAAAATGATGTTTGTACTGGTAATCCCTAGGTTATGGAGACCAAATTACCCCAAAAGTATAGTAATACCAGTAATTTACATGGAAACAATCTTATAAATCATACAGAATTATGTTTTCTGAAAATGTCTAAAATTCTGTCATCATATACTCACCCTCAACTTACATTTAAGTGAATCTTATGAATCACTGACAACTCTTAAATAACTGGTTTGTAAATAATGCTATACTTCATTAAGGAATTATTAATTGATCATTAACAAAGTATGAAACTACAATTATTAAACACATTATATATATATGCTTATAAATCAAGAAAAAAACATTTATTGCTGTATTTAGAAACTTATTATTAATGTCTATTAATGCTTTAAATGATTAACTGTTAACTCATGCTTATAATGAATAATAGTGTGCAGTTAAGTGTTACCTTTCTTTCTTCTGCTGAACACAACGAAGATATTTTGAAAAATGTCAGTAACCAAACAGTTAACTGGTCCCATTGACTTCCATAGTAGGAAACAAAATACCATGGAAGTCAATGGGACCAGTTAACTATTTGGTTACTGACATTTTTCAAAATATCTTCATTGTGTTCAGCAGAAGAAAAATTCATACAGGTTTGAAACAACTTGAAGGTGCGTATAATGACAAAATTTTCATTTTAAGTGTTGTAACCGTTTGTTTCTTGGGTTTTTTCTTGTGCATCAACAGAAAGGTTTTTATGTATTTATTTTAGAGATTGTTTTGTCAGTAAATATAGAGGGTTTTAAATTGAATTTGTGTTGATTGTAACTATATAGGTTATTAAGACTTTTTTTGTCCAAATTTGAAATAAATTGCAACTATATATTTTTTTAATTAAAAAAATGTATTTAATGTAATAAACAAGTACACTATCATATAATTAAAGTATATTTTTGTTGACATTATTTGCTTGTCAGTATATTTGGAAGTACACTTTTACCATATTTCAAAAATCACTCTTAATATCAACTAATAGCATTTAATTTGAGCTTAATCTGTGATACATTTGAAATCAATTACATATAATATGCATTAAGTTTGTCGAAAACATTACACTTAATTCATACTTAAGTGTATTGTTGACTGACATTAAAGTATATTTTAGTTCACATTAATTGCATCATTATATTGTGTAGCGCACTTTAACTGTATTTTAAATACACTGGAAGCAATTGTGAGAGTGTATGTAAAGTTGTATTAAAGTACCAATTAAGTTGTTCCAAAAAATCACTCTTAATGGCAACTTATTACACTTTATTTCAACTTAATATGTGATATATTTGAAATAAATTACACTTAATGTGCATTCAGTGCCCCGAAAAAATTGTATTTAATTCACACTTAAGTGTATTGTTGACTGACTTCAAAGTATATTTTTATCACATTAATTGCGTGTCATCATATTGTTTAGTGCACTTTAACTATAATTTAAATACACTAGAAGCAATTATGAAAGTATATATAAAGTTGTATTAAAGTACCAATTAAGTTGTTCCAAAAAATCACACTTGATTGCAACTTATTACACTTTATTTCAACTTAATATGTGATATATTTGAAATAAATTACACTTAATGTGCATTCAGTACCCCCAAAAAATTGTTTTTAAATCGCACTTAAGTGTATTCATTTAGAGTGTATTATTTTTGTAATAAGTACACTTTATAAAAGTACACTAAAGTGCACTTTTTTTTCACAAGGGTCTTGCAGTCTCATTCTATGTTCAGTGTGGTCTACTGTGACCGTGTAGCCTAATGTGGCCTTGTCCCGTCGTCTTGTGGCCAGTTATGGCATTGGTTCTATGTGGCCTAAGGCCTTGTCTATGAGTGGTTCTGTTTCTGTGTGGCTTTAGCAGCCTTGTAGCCCAGCGGGCCTTGTCTCTGTGTGGGTCTAACGGCCTTGTGGCACAATGTTACCTTGTCCTGTATGTAAAAAATGGCCAGTGGTCTGTGGCCCTTAGTGGGCGCGGTTCAATTTAGCCTAGTGGCCATTGTCTGTGTGGCTTGTTCTGTGTGGTCTATAGTGGCCTTGTGGCACAAGTTGCCTTGTCCCGTATGTAAAAAATGGCCAGTGGTCTGTGGTCCTTTTGGGCGCGGTTTAATGTGGCCAAGTGGCCGTTGTCTGTGTGGCAAAGGGGCCTTGAGGCATTTTTACCTCGCTAAAAATGGCCATGTGGTATCATGGTCCTTGTGGCCTGGTTTTGTGTGGCCTTGCGGCCTTGTCCAGTCTACCTCGCTCTATGTGTAGCATTAGAGGCCAATGTGGCTTATCGCGGCCTCATCTTTGTGGTCTAGCAAGGCCGTGTGGCCGGGCTGCCTTGTCTCTGTGGTCTATCATGGCCGTGTGGTCCAATGTGGCCAGATTGCGGTCTAAGCAGGCCTGCTCTGTGTATGGCCCTAGGTGGCCATACACCTAAAACAAGTTATGTGTGGTCCAATGAGGCCTGGCCCTATGTGGCTCTGTTCTGCGTGGTCCATCGAGGCCTTGTCTCTGTGGGATCTGTTACGGCTTGTCCCATGTGGCCAGTTCTGTATGGCCAAGACGGCCTTTTCTCAGTGGTACTATAACGGCTTGTGCTCCAATGACCTGTCCCTATGTCCTAAGTTAGCCTCATTCTCAGTTTAAGTCACTTCCACGACACTTGCTTCCCTCACACTCATTTGACAGGGAAACTGGCTTCGATCAGACGTAAGTGCGTCTCAAAACATAAGTCGCTCCGGATGAAAGCGTCAGCATGGATGAATGCTAATATACATACAGAAGCAGAATATATAAATGGATAAATGCATTCACGTCTTCTCATAGTTCCTTTCAGGCTCACTATGAAGTCGCCTCTTACTAATTAGTTATTGGCTACGAGAGTTTCCACATTTCATGTTCATGCCCATTATTAACTCCCTTTTCTTTCTATTTTAGGCTCTACAGGATACACGACTGGTGGGTATACTTTTCTTTACCGTTCTTTGGGGGTGGGCTCTGTCCTGGTGGAATATGTATGTATGTTTGAGGTTAAAGATATCATTAGAGTTTTTAAAGTTATGGCTATGCTCTTGTCACCAGATGAGATATAGTCGTTTGGCCCTGTGATTCTTCAGGACAAGATCTTGATGCCATCCACACTCAGTACATGACAAAGGTGAGTTTCACAATAGCTGCCACTATCACAAACCAAGAGACCGAACACAACAGGCCTTCATCCATATGAACTCACCCATACGTAGGGATAGGTTCCGAAACCCGGTATTAAACATTAAACAGGCCCTGGGGCCAAATTAAGGAAGACTGCAGTATCGATAAGCCCAGATGATATCGGTTCTGCTGATGGTACTGAAGAAATTACACAGCAAATCCCCAATGTTAAATTAACACTGAGAGTGTTAAATTAACACCGAGAAGTGTGAATTATATAAACACTGAGCAGAGTGTTAAATGAACACTTAAGCAGTAGGGGTGCAACGGTACAGATAGCCCACGGTACGGTCCGTACCTCGGTATTTGGGCCACGGTCTCGGTTCGGTTTCGGTACGTTTTGTGCAGAAAGAGACTGCTATTTCATCCCAAAAATATGTTTTATTTTTCTTATGAGCATAAACAGAATGTCACAGTAGTAAGAACATCCATGTGTATGGAATAAATTAACACTCTAGTCTGTACTGAACCTCTTCAACTACCACTTATGAAATACAAAATGTAAACAAGCAAACTTTAAAATATTCAAGTGGATCCCAAATCCAAACCTTGATAACTGGTAAATGAAGTGATCAATGTGAAAGAAAAAGTGCACTTTTACCTTTAACATAAATTAGCTTGTGGTTTGAATAAAAAGAGCAGAGCAAAATAATATAATAAAAAAAAAATACTGCATTCAGGATACAAAGTGCAATGTTATTTACTCATCCACTTTTGAGAGATTCTTGTGCAAAAATATACTGCAGTCAAAGTTTGACTGGGTTTGCGTTATGCATCTGTGCTGGGAATGTAGCGAGTGCATGGAGCCGAGGTGAGGCGTTTATTTAGTAAGCGTGAGCGCGCTGGGGCGGGCACGTAACTTACATTCGCAGCCTGACTCATATGAGTATTCAATGTGCGGCGGCACGATAACAACAGTGGGTTGTTTTGAATGAGATGACCCGTGTGAACGGGGAGCGCTTTATGAACGTCTATGACGCGCGAGCAGCGCCGGTCTGTTCGTGTGTCTGTTAGAGTGAGCGCTCGTGAGCGACACACACATTACCTGATTTATACGTGGTTGAACTGGCCGTGTGACAAACAAAGCGGGAATACGCTGGACACGAGCGCAAGTTCGTGGGCGAATTTAATAATGCGGAGCGTTGTTAACTAATTGATCCATAGCTATATAGTAAGGCGCTCCCAAATATAAGGCACACACTGTCGTTTTTTGAGAAGATTAAAGGCTTTTAAGTGCGCCTTTTATAGTGCGGAAAATACGGTAAAAGGATCAGCACGAACTCTATGGCAGAACCGAAGTCCCGCGGGACACGAGGTTAGATTGTCCCGTGCAGGGCTGACCGAACGGTCCGGGATTTTACCGTGTACCGTTGCATCCCTATTAAGCAGTGTTAAAGTTAATGAGATAATTAAGTGAATAATTGAGTGATGATTAAGCATCATTGAAGACACCTGATGTTAACAAGCAGAATCACTGAAGGAGAAAAACTGAAATTTTAAGTCACAATTATGGAGATTAGTGTTTGGTTTAGCTGGGCTCTTGACCCTTAAAGGAGAACTCCGGTGAACAATGAACCTTTGGTCTAATAAAACATCAGTACCTAGTCAATTGTTCTCTGAGTTTTGTTTTCATGATAATCGAATGTAAAGAGTTTTATCTCTAAAAACTGTTTAGCGTATAATGCTAGTAATGGGGGCATTGAGTAAGTAAAAAGAAATCGCTGGTTTATACCACTAACAAGGCTCAAAATAGCCCCACACTCACACAGTAACATAATGAGGCTCTGTTGTGGCAAAAACAGTTTAACAAACAAACAGCATCATAGTAAGAGACATTAGATTCAAATTGTACTTCAAAAGATGTTTATTCTTTTGAAGGAGGCTTGTTCACAAAAATACCGCGACAGCTACCTCGCGATAGGAACACAGACCTAAATGACATATAGTACAGACAGCTTTTATACACCTTTCCCCCCGCCCCATGGTGTTTTACTGCCCTTACTCCTGTGAGAGCAAAAGTCAATGACCTGCCCCTCGCCCCATGGTGTTTTTACTGCCCTTACTCCTGTGAGATCAAAAGTTGATGAGATCAAAAGGCTTTATAATGCGGTGGTTCCCTTGTCTATAAACAAAAGCCTTTAGCATATCTTTGGCTGTGTGTGTGAGAGAGTTCCTGCTATGTAAATACAGAGTAAAAGGGGAGAAACACGTTTTAATTGAAAAAGGAACAAACCTCATAATGTGGAACGAAAAGGAAAATAAAAGTACAAAGAAAAGAATATTAAAAACATTGAAATTTTCTATAACAATTCCTCCTCTTTATCATTCTCTGATAATAAAGAGTTTTAAATGTAAAAATAAATAAACAAATAAAAATAAAAGCAAATAGTTAAACACTTTGTCTAAAACCGGGCTAAATGGGTAAACACTGTTACCGCATTTCTGACATAAAATCAGACCCTCAGTCATCTCAGACATAGGTTGAAGCATAGTAGGAATAAAGAAAAAAGAACAATGAAAATAAAATAAAATAAAAATCCCTTATTTAAAATTTCTTTGTGGCCACACCCATGGAGTCCTAAGGTGGCACAGTCCATAAAGACATGCTTTCTGTTGTGTAGATGTCATCTTCAGACTTTTCGCCCATGCTTGTTGTAATACCAGTTGGTCAGTCTTTGTTTTCCTTTCAGTCCTGCTTTATTAGGCTTCCATCGCACTGTCGCACACTTCACACCTATACACTGGATCTTGGACCAAACAAATCAGACAGTTGGACTCCAATCTGGGAGCTGTCCCTTTTCCAAGACATGCACTGGATATGAACTTTTAGGAAACAGGGATTCTGTGATTTAAAAGAGCATATAGTACAACAAACAACAAAAGCGTACAGCATTCTTCAATGTAAACAAAACAAATAATAAAGTAAACTCAAAGTAAAACAAAACAAACAGTTATCAAATGGTGTTATCTGTGTGGCTGCATTTAGCTGTGGCTATGCGTAAATTAATCATGCCTCAAAACAAAGATGGGGGAGTTTTACAATTGTGATGTAAAATTTGGTCCTGTTGTTGTAACAGGGAGCCAGCATGAGAATGTGAGTATGAGATGTGATCTGGCTCAAAATCTTCCCACACCAATGTTTTTGTTAAGAAGCATTATAACAGTGCAAAGTTTTACAGTTACTGAATCCTGTTGTGAGCAAAGCATTTTCATTGTTAATGCAATCGTGAAGCGCATTGCAATCACATGCGCATTCTATGTTCCTCTATCTGGTCTTACTCTAGCTATATTGAAAATAGCAGAGTTTCCACCAAGGAAACAACCACATTCACCAGTCATTATTCCATTGGGCACATTCCTGTATCAAAATCTGCTTTGCTCTGTAGAGAAAAACTAATTTTGAGTTTAAGTATACAGTTTCTTTTTGCCCTGGCGCTTCCCGTCGAATCAGTCCTGCAATTTGTTATACAACAATTTTATTAGGGCATTTTTTGTCCTCTAGTAAACCATATCATATTTGGCCACTGTTACCATTACATCCCCCTTTTTTATGCAGGAATCCATTCTTGCATCAAATTAACACAATGGTGTCCTCTCATCAGAGCATTTGAAGGCTAATAGCCTTCAGTCTTACATTCTATTTTCTGTCAAGTCAGGTCATGCTGTACAGACTTGTCGATGTCAGTCATCATTTTTCCTTTGTTTACAATAATCATAAATGTTAAGGACTCTCTTGATAATTCGATATCTTAGCCAATATGTCACTTTGTTCTTGCCTTAAAATCTAATCCTTTTGTTTATCCCAACGCATGACTGATATTCATTTAACTTACAATTCCAACTTCCACCAGTACTCAAACTGATTCGGACAGTAATTCATATCTAATTGTTCATCATAAATGACCAAAATCCATGACCAGCAGACAAGCTTGATTGTCAGTTTGACTCAAAATTATCATCCTCTCTTGAATTTGTCATTCGCCTTAACTCATCAGTAGTGATAAAACACTCTTTTCCAGAGGTTACTGACACACACTATTCAGACAGAGCAACTCCTCTAAACTCACTCTTATCAAGACATAAAGTGCAATCACCATCAAATACATCTAAATATGAATGCTCATATTTCTTATTGTTATCTTTTCTCTAAAAAGATTTTACAGTTTAAATGATATTTTAAACCCTGCATAATCATATAGCTTTTATCTAATTATTTTCTATGGCCTCTTAACTATAGTTTCAAAACATGTTTGTTCATTATTCATTTGATTCTAGAAAAGTCAGCTGTGTTGGTTTTGATTCATTATCATTAAATTGCTTCAGCTTCTT
This sequence comes from Pimephales promelas, assembly GCF_016745375.1. The sequence goes on from NW_024121458.1 coordinate 53,819, forward strand.
TGTCTGAATGAAAACATAAAGTACCAACCCTTTCTCCTTCAAGCAGTCTCTCTCTCTCTCGAACAAACGAATAATCTTTTCAACAGCCTCCTAAGACTGTAATTTAGACAGGGTAAATTCCTTACACTAACCTTTGACCTTTGTCATTCAGACTTTTAGTTGTCTTCATCTTAAGCCACCACCATGCCTTTGTCCCAAGACCCTAAAATCTGCATTTTTCTTGCAATTAACATCATAAAAATGTTTGTCAATGTCTCCACATCAGATGCATCCACCTGTGGTCTGTATGTTAATGATGTTTGAGACACCCCACTGTCTGATAAGGTTCCCTGTGTCTTACACCGGCCCCATTTCTACAATCGACTACCATTTGTTTAGATTGTGTTGAATTCCAAATAAAATAAAATAAAATAAATAACTTCACTTCTTTTATCTCAATGATAATTAAGCCATTTTGGAGGATGAGTTCATTCTAAACAACCTGATCTCACAGAATTCCGTGAAATGAACACGGACTCTTAACTCAAAATCCGTTGCAGTGTCACGGATTTGCCAAAAAATCCGTGATGTGCCCACGGAATTGATGCCTATGTAAGTCAATGACAGGCAGCATCCGTGGTCTACACACGAGCTGTTACAATACCTGCGCGCTCCCCCAATTGACGTCGTTTTATAATTTGGAAAGATATATTCTGAATTTACTTAAAGTACTTTACTTTACATATTTGATTTTAACTTGATATTGCATTGTTCTGTCGTCGTTTGATCGCTAGGATAACGTCTGGTCACCCTGAATTCCGTGACCGTACCACGGAATATTCGGTGGTCGCCACAGATTGGTTCACCGTTACTGGACGATATTGCTGCTGATTTTGATACTTTAGGTTGGCTATTCAAGCTGTCTGGGTTTGTGATGCATGTAGTCTAATTAAACTGTGAACTTTTGTATCTTCCCTGACCAGTTATAGCATTTTGCTTATTGACAAATGAAGGGACCACGGGTTTCTTCCGTGACCGTACCACGGAATATTCGGTGGTCGCCACAGATTGTTTCACCTTTACTGGACGATATTGCTGCTGATTTTGGTACTTTAGGTTGGCTATTCAAGTTGTCTGGGTTTGTGATGCATGTAGTCTAATTAAACTGTGAACTTTTTATCTCCCCTGACGAGTTTATAGCCTTTTGCTTATTGACAAATTCTGTGATGGCACCTCGGATTCTTCCGTGATGGGCCCACGGGTTTCTTCCGTGACCGTACCACGGAATATTCGGTGGTCGACCACACCTTTACTTGACGATATTGCTGCTGATTTTGATACTTCAGGTTGGCTATTCAAGTTGTCTGGGTTTGTGATGCATGTAGTCTAATTAAACTGTGAACCTTTTATCTCCCCTGACTATAGCCTTTTGCTTATTGACAAATTCTGTGATGGCACCACGGATTCTTCCGTGATGGGACCACGGGTTTCTTCCGTGACCGTACTACGGAATATTCGGTGGTCGCCACAGATTGTTTCACCTTTACTGGACGATATTGCTGTTGGTTTTGACACTAGGCTATTCAAGTTGTCCGTGTTTGTGATGCATGTAGTCTAATTAAACTGTGAACTTCTTATCCCCCTGACCAGTTTCTATAGCCTTTTGCTTATTGACAAATTCTGTGACGGCACCACGGATTCTTCCGTGATGGGACCACGGGTTTCTTCCGTGACCGTACTACGGAATATTTGGTGGTCGCCACAGATTGTTTCACCTTCACTGGAGATTGCTGATTTTGACACTTTAGGCTATTCGAGTTGTCTGTGTTTGCGATGAAATGTAGCCTCATTAAACTGTGAACATATTATCTCCCCTGATCATTTTGTGTATAACAGTTTTCCACATTGTCAAATTCTGAATCCGTGATGGACACACGGATAACTGGCAGGCTCGATCAATCAAACTCCCCATCCATCAGCCTGGTGTAAATAATATTTGGACTAATTTATTTTATTTATTTTTTTTACTTTAATTTACTCAATTGACAGATAGGCATATACAGACAACGAAAAAAATGATAAAGACTTATAATAAATGAATGTTAAATCGGACGTGTTGCCATGGCGGCGACCCCACGGCACTTTCGCGGTTTTTCCGTCATTGCGAGGATCCCCTCTACCAATCGGTATGTATCTCAGACCTGCTACTTACTTACTAAATATAAATGTTGAAATATAAGTTTTAATGCGTTTTAGATCGCTTGTAGGCTATTGTTCATTGCTAAATATTTGACATGATATCGTGTCTGTAAATAACGTTAGCTGCTAGTTGTTTTTCTCTAAAAAAAAAAGTATGCATTTTTACAAATATTTAAAAGACGTTTTCTCAAAATTATTTTTTTTGTCATTCTTCAGTAATGTTACCAACATATCATCCTATGTAGCACCATGTACACCAAAGAAATATAGTGAAAATCGTTTATTTATTTTTTTTTTGTGATGGAAAAGTGAGATGAAAGCATATAGCTAATGTTAACGTTAGGCCCTATCCTGAAGTCCATCTGATAGTCTTTTTCCATCTTGTGTAAACTAAATGAAAAAAAATAATTTTCCACCTGCTTTATCTTGTGTTCAGATTTGTTACCGAAAATAGCTATATATGCAAAAATTGCGCATATTTAATGATATAATTCCTATTTTGCATAATTAAACTTATAATACATTGTTTTTATATACTTGTGTAATTAATCAACTGAGGAAGGTTCATGGTGATCATGGTAATAGATTCATTTATTTTTAAAATTTTACCCTATTCACCTTTAGTGTCTCGCATTAATGTAGACATTACATTTTTTTTTCTCAGAGATATATCTAATTATGCTTTCTTGTCTGTTCTACAGATTATTTGCTGTTTTACATCTTATCTCCATTTCTCTGTCTCTATTTCAGTTTTATATAGAAAACAAAGGCACTTTTAAGAGCCACTCTTTCAATCTCTCTCTCACTGTTTCTCTCTAGTCTCTCTCTCTCTCTCTCTCACTCTCTCTCACACACACACACACGCACGCACGCATGCATACACACTCATCTTCATATTTGTACTGTTTGTCTATTGTCTGTATTTTTGTATTGTATCTGTGCACCATGTCGGAAAACCACCCAGCAGCCTTTGAAGATCCTAATGAGGCCAGGGTGAGATATTTTGTTAGCCTGGTTCTACCAGACTCTCGTACATACATTTCATTTGGAAAATGAAATTGAGCGGAAGTGCGTAGGCGGGCGCAGCCAGGCTAATATTTTGTAACTTTACACCCATATCTATGTCAAATAACTATTGGTACTACATATTCTTTGTTTGTTGTAGTTGCTGTTGAGGTATGATGTTCTAGACATTTACGTAATGTATTATGAAGTAGTGTAGTATTTTATATCTTGTAGTTTTTGAGTTGTGTTTTTTATTGTTACTTACTAAAAAAGCGTCCATCAAACATAACCATAAGTTAGTCATCAAAGTCTGATATTTCGATGTTTGGAGTAAATCCAGTAACTTACTAAAACTTTATTATAACTGAACCTGGTTGAAGTCATGTTTGTGACAGACATTATGCCTTCTGTCTGGTTTACAGCATCAAAACATGTCAAAAGGTGGAGGGCTCAAGAAGACCTGCCCAGCATGCAAAATAACATTTTTAATAGCTTCAAGAAGTGCCCTATGTGCAAGGCCCCACAGCCTAAAAATGTGCGCCTAAACAAAAAGATTGAAAAATTCGAGCAAAAAAAAAAAAAAAAAAAATGGGTTGCCAACACAAAAAAAATCAGGTGACCTCACATTTGTGGGATGATGCCATCATTTTGGTAAGTAACTTTTCTTGTTCTATGTCACCATAGTCCAGTTATTTTGGGGTACTGGGGAGACTTTCTGGTTTTGACTGAGACAAGATAATGCATTAACATATTTATGGAAGCTATTTATTCAACAGATTTACCATCTTAAAGATCAAAATCTTGAATACAACTATTCCTTGTGATGTTTCAAAAGTCTGCTTCTACGCTAAATATTTCTTGTTGACCTGCATTTGTGTCCCAGCTTTGTGCTATTGTGATAAGCAGACAAAGATCCATACACAGCCACACCAAAGCACTTGTAATTGAAATGTTTTAAATGTTTTTTGTTTTGTTTTTATCTTTAGATAGAGAAGCTGCACGCAGTTGGCTGGAAGACTTTGCTCCTGGTGGAATATCCACACAAGAAGGCCAAAATGATCTTACCTAAAGATGAATTGTTGAGCAAAGGTGCACAGAGATGTGTGCAAAACATTTATGAAATTTTTAAAATGATGGTTGAAGGTAAAACTATATTTATATACTATAAACTTTATATATGTATTTTTTTATATATTATTATTTAGGGGTAGATGGTGTTGAGCAATCAATGATTGTAAATAGTAAGGGCAACTGTGCTTCTCTGTGTATCTGAGGCTTGTGGATTTTGTATTATTTTGCCTTAGCTTTCACATTTTGACCTAATTGCGTAAAGTACATTTTTTGTGTGTGTTTGTATTCTTCTAGTGAATCTAGAACAGGCAACAGACAGTAGCCATGAGCCTGAGGAGGCTACTGTCATTCTAAATTTTGAGATAACGAACCCATTAAGAGAACAAGGTGCGTTTGGCTTGATTTGGTGCCTTCACTTTATTGTGTTCTCTGAGATTTTTGTGAAAATATGCATTAGCAGCGGATGTCTTTTCACTACACCTATTTAAACTTTTATAAGACACAATGTCACCATGTCACTCATCCTCAGATTCAGTAGCCACAATATCCGTGGACCAGGGGACTGTGGCTGTGGGTGATCAATCTCCTACTGGACAAGGTCTTAAGCTCTTCAGCTTTATTTATGTTCTTTCACAAAATTCACAACGATTTCATTTTAGCTCAAAATAATTCCTAAATTATGTTAAAATTACCTCATTAGGGATTAGCCCAATTATTTTTTCTTCTCCTAAAATGTTGAGATGCTTTCACCCCTAAGATTCTTTGTGAATATAGACCCTAATTGTACTGTGTGTTATATAATCTGTGTATACACGTTAGAGAGACAACATCTTCTTTTCACTCATTCTCATCCTCAGATTTGACAAGTGGCATGACTTTAGACCAGGGGGCTGGGACTGAGGGTGGTCCAAATTGTTGCTAAGCCCTCCTCCTACAGTACAAGGTTTTACAGTGTCCTGACTGAGTTCTTCCAACCATAGTCCTGTTATTTGAGCTCACTGTATGCTGCTGTCAGTGGGAACAAGAACGAGAGAATTTGGTACAACATAGAGCTCATGGTCTCAGATGGTTTGCTATGTAGTCTATGCTATACCAAATTCTCTTGTTCTTCTTCCTACCAACAGCACATGGGAAATTCAAACAACAAGGCTATGGTGGGATGATGTACTCTGTAGTATCGCTTTAATATCTTTTTTTTTTTCAGGTCTCTGTTATGACCTAATTGTATGTATATTATGATGATAGTCAATGCTGTCTCTTCACTCATTTTAGATTCAGTAGCCACAATTTCTGTGGACCAGGAGGCTGGGACTGTTGCTGTGGCTGATCAACCTCCTACTGGACAAGGTCTTAAGCTCTTCAGCTTTATTTATGTTCTTTATCTTTGAAAGAATATGCTTAAGCTTCAAATATCTGTGCTGTACTGAACCAAGTCTATTTGTTTATATAGGGAAAAGGCGAAATCAGAGGAAGAGAGGTCTGAAATCTGACATCTGATATTCTGTCATCTTTTACATTATCAACACAAAGTATTAATTTAATTGTTGTGCGGGTATTCCTCATATTATTGTTTTAATTAATTTCCATATGGATACTCCATACTGTAGATAAGCAAGTTTTCAAGTATTAAGTATTTTCCAAGGCTACAATTGCATTTGGATTATTATTTATCATTTCTCTTATGTTGTACAGTGAGAACAAAAGATTGCCCCCACAACAATCGGGATGTGCACCCATACCGTGGGATAATACGGACAAGCAGAGAAAGGTAGGATTGGAGAGGTAGTTAGATTGTGTTATCTGATATGATGTCTTCCCTACAGAAAATACATCTTGGCTAGCATGTTTTGAAACTGGTTTGGAGGATATGCATAGTAAAACTAGGGGTTGTAAGCTCATTTATGGCTATTTCGGGGAGGAGCATGTGCGCACAACAATCTTCGGGTGACTGGGATTTAAAGTGAATTTTGGCATGTGAGTCTCTGTGTACGAACGGTTTTATATAAGTCTAAAAAAATTTTTGT
>NW_024121459.1:0-23138 GCF_016745375.1 Pimephales promelas
CATAAAAAATAAAAAAAAAATATAGCTGCGAGCAGCGATTGCGGGCCCCCCAAGCCGGTGGCACCCGCAACCCGATGCCTTAGTTACCCAAGGCACCGGGATGGTGGTACCGCCGGCTTTGGCGCTTTATCGCTGCTCACATATATATTTTATTTAATATAAGCCTATGGCACCGCACCTTGGTGCCTTAGGGTTATTCTGTACGACGTGTAAAAACGTAACCCCGCTTTGACTATCAAAAAGAAGTGTATTGTAGAGCTTGCATCAATGCGGACTCGATGCGCTGTGCGCTGTAACTCCATGTGGCTTTAAGCGCATCATTCTCCACTCGGGATGCGCATAAGCGTTTTGTGCCACACTGTACTGAGCCTTTCATATCATAATGCAGTGACGCAATGACAGATTATCAATTGCCTTTCTTGTTCTGTTCTATCTATTATATGTTGATAATAGATAGGACAGAGCACTAAAAACCTCAAACAAAGCACTAAAAACTTAAGCTGTTTGCTGTGTAGTCTGAGAATGAGCTGTTTGATTTGCACCCTCTTCCTCTTCACTGTCCTCCATAAACCAGCTATTCAGGTCCATGTTGTTCTAGAAAGTTTGTATGTTGCTGCCTCAATTAACATCTCTGCTATACATTTAAAACATGGCTATATCTAAAATAATTTATCTTTTTGATTTTTGTTATCTTGTTTTTCATGAATATTTTACAACAATACAAAGAGCAATGTGTATTTTCCAAAAATATAGTTTGTAATGGCTTTTTTTGTCATAGATTATAATCATATATTTTTTGGATTTGTTATTTATCTTTATAATGAAGTTGTCTGTATTAAGTAGATTGTGTTTAACACACACAAGAGTGATTTATTAGTTCAACACATAGTTATAGAAATTCTACTTTATCTAAAAAACCCCTGCACTTTATATACACACACACACACACACACACCACACACACACACACACATAAATACATGTAAATTAAAATCCAAAAAAAAAAAAAACATCAAATGTGTTTTTAGTCAGAGTATTATTTATACAGAAACAAATATTTGTAATTCAGATAAGAATGAAGTTAGTGTTTTAAATCTTAAGGAAAACAAATATATTGAAATATAGCACATGAATTTTAAATTCATTCAAACTTCAATTACCAAATACAATCTTACTTTTATTTAAAGCAAACTATTACATTTAAAAGATGGGGGTATATGCCTATTTTGTCATTTAAATATATTGTTATGCAAAATTGTTGAGCAAAAGACAAGGACTTAGAGACAAGGACTTGTAGGAAAAATCGCAGCCAGCCCCACACACACACACACATAAACACAGACAACAGCCCTCCCCTCCCCACACAGACACACACACCCACACACACACACACACACACACAAGAGAGAGAGAGAGAGAGAGACAGAGAGAGAGAGAGAGAGAGAGAGGAGAGAGAATCGCAGGGGAAATAAATCCATTCAAACTACAATATCTGACTTTCTGTTGCTCAGAGCGAATGACTTTAAATTGGAAAGTTGATCGGCTTGACGAGAACAATATACGTGGTAAGTTTTGTAACTGTAGGTAAATTGAGCAAAGTTATAACACACTTTATGTGTCCTTTTTTAGTCATAAAATTCATTTCCTCGCCACGGCCAGACCGTTCGAGATATCAAAAATCCGTCCGGAATTGAGCATCCTCAATGTCTTGACTTCATGCACACCGAGTTTGGTTGTGATTGGTAAACACATGCCTTGTGATTTGATGTATTTCTCCTAGGACAATTATTCAAACAACCCATAATTCATAATTCATAAATAACTTCCATTTGAACTGTCATAAAACTTAGAGCACGAAAGTTGTTTGGCCTGATGTGATCTTTAATTGTACCGAGTTTCATATTAATTCATGCAAGTGTGTTTGATTTATGGACAAATTTTCGAATCCCAGTCCAGGGGGCGCTGTCGAGCCGCCCTGCCACGCCCGGTTACCAGCTTCAGCCCGGCCCTGATGGCCATGGGTTCTGACCCGTGTGCAAAGTTTCAAGAGTTTTAGAGGATGTTAAGGCCCCCGAAAATGCCAGAGAAGTTGCACACAGCAAATAAAGGGTTAAAATTAACCTGACAGGCGCCCCTCCTCTCACTCACACAGAGAGACACTGAGAGACTGGCAAAATTCTGAGATTTTCTCTACATTCAAACAAACATATCTGACTTTCTGTGGGTCCTAGCTAATGAGTGTCAATTAGAAAGTTGTCCGGCTCGAGGAGTACAATATACATACTGATTTTTGTAACTGTAGATAAAACTAACAACCCCACTTTTGTCAAAAGGTGGCGCTACTGAGCCCTCACCACGCCCGTTTCTGAAACTTTGCACATGTCTACTGGCTAATAAATGTGATGTGTCTGTCGAGTTTCATGCAATTTGAAGCATGCTAAGAGTCTCAAAAGCATCCTAAAAGAATGGTAAAGTTTGATGCGTTGCCACGGCAACAGTTTCAAAGATATCAAGAATCCATTTACAGGTCTTCATCTGCCATGTATTTGCATTATACAGATGACGTTTGAAGCAAATCGAGTAAAATTAGAGGGTGATTTCAAAGCATTTTGAAAATGACACACTTCCTGCTGCCAGTTGGTGGCGCTATAACTTTGACTCACAATAGTCACATCCATGTGATCGTCCTCTTACAGCGAACACACTGCTGAAGTTTCATCAAGATCGGTTGATGTGTGCTGAAGTTATGATACACTTCCTGTTTCACGTTTCTCGCCATAATTTTGTTTCCTCGCCACGGCCAAACCGTTCGAGATATCAAAAATCCCCTCGCAAACTTTCATCCTCAATGTCTTGACTTCACGCTGACCGAGTTTCGTCGAATTTGGATCAAAGCTCTAGGAGGAGTATTTAAAAATTCCATTGCGAGCGTTTTACAAACAACCCTAAATAGCCGACTTCCTGTTGGGCTGGGGTAAAAAGTAAAAGCGCGAGGTATAGATGAAACGATGAGATCAACATGTGTACCGAGTTTCATATTATTACATGCAAGCGTGTTTGAGTTATGGACCAAGTGTTCGGACCCCGTTCCAGGGGGCGCTGTCGAGCCCCCCTGCCACGCCCGGGTACCATCTTCAGCCCGGCCCTGATGGCCGCGGGTTCTGACCCGTGTGCAAAGTTTCAAGAGTTTTTGAGCATGTTAAGGGCCCCAAAGTGCCCGAATAGTCGTTAGAAATAAAAAAAAAAAAAAAAAAATAATAATAAAATATAGCTGCGAGCAGCGATGGCGGGCCAAGCCGGAGGCACCGCAACCCCGGTTCCTTTAGTTACCTAAAGGCACCCGGGTGGCGGTGCCGAAGGCTTTGGCCCTTTCATGATTAAATGTTAAAGCGGCTTGCCATACTCTGTCATTTCGACTAGTCACAATTATGTTACAGATATCTTAAATGATAATACAAACTATCCAAAGTGTAACGACTAGACAGAAAGACGTTGTTGATATCTACAATGTTAATTCCGGACAGGCAAACTTAGCTTTTAAATGTTAAAAGGGCTTGCCATACAGGGACGTAGGCTCAGAGAGAGGCTCACCATATTCAGACCAAAATATCTGACTTCCTCTTGGTCCGAGCTAATGACTATGTATTAGAAAGTTGTACGGCTTGAGGAGTACAATGTATATACCGATTTTTGTAACTGTAGATAAAACTAACAACCAATGTAGTAGCACTTCTCTTTTTTTGATTGGCTGATGCGTAGCAGGGTCGACTGCTGAACTCCAGGCGAGACGCGCTTGATTCTCACGTGAGAGCGGCGCGGCCAGAGAAATTGCGTATATTAAATATATTATTAATAGTTTTTCCGCATGAGAAATACAATGTGTGACGGGAGTGTGAGACAAAAGACTGAAACGAGTGACTGTCATGCTCAATGCGTGACACACTATAAAAAAATATTTCACACTGACTCCACATTTAGGGGGCCACAAGGGGGTCCAAGCTTGTTGTCGCAGGGGCACTGGCCCCCCCAGGCCCCCGCCTAGAACCGCCATTGCTCACACACACACACACACACACACTTTCTCTCTCTCTCAAGAAGCAAAAACATGACTGCTAAAGGTTGTATCAGCGATGGCGGGGTAACATCACTTAACATCACGAGTGCTATTCCCTTAGGCCACGCCCCCTTGTCTCCCCAAAGTATTATAAGCAATCATGCGCATCCCGTGTGCAGAATGATGCACTTGAAGCAACACCAAGTCACAGCACGCAACGCTTCACATTGAAAAGAACATAGCGAAGGGATGGTATCTATAATCTATGCTTAGTAGGGCTGCACGATTTGGGAAAATGTCATATTGCCATTATTGAGCCAATATTGCAATTGCGATTTGCGACTCCGATATAATAAAATGGTTTCATGAGTCCAACTTGCTTGGTTCTAAAGTAAAATGCACACACAGATTAATGTTTATTTCTCAACTCAAACTAAAAACAACAACAACAATAAATGATTGATAACACCTATAATGATCAATAAACCATCAACCAAACCAACATTACAGTGATTCCATCAATTGAAAGCCATCAACTTTTTAAAAAATTATTACGCTTAAAAAAAATATATAACAGCTTTTAAATTAAGTGAACTTCAAACAATCCCCACATAAACCCATAATAAAAAACATATTTACCTGTGCCCTTCCTGTCTTAACAGGTACAGAAATTGAATAAAGTTATCAAACAGTCTGCGCTGCCTGAATCATAAATTATATATATAATAATCCTTATTAAAGCTACAAAAGTTCTTTACTCAAGATCAGTGAGTAATTTTCTAATTTCCCTTTGTTCTTTTAACTTTACTGAAAGAACGCTTTATTCGCTGCTGGCCCTTTAAGAGCACCCGTTGCCGAGACGCGGATCTCACACGCGCCTCATAGCACAACTCTTTTCATCCATAGACTTTTCTTATGTTATGAAGATACTAGACAAAATCACATTTTGGCATAATTGTGTGTGCTATTGTTCGTTCAAGCTCGAAAGAGAACTGTTTATTCTGGGCTGGCACACGGTCAGTGCATGCGCATTATGCGAGTCTCATCTATTCTAATCTAGGGCACTCACAGGCAGCTTTTCACTTCTTGTCGTGCAAAATGCGAAAAGGCATTTGAACCAATAAGAGGGGGATCTTGTAACACTAGTCAAAGGATGACAAAAAAGAAGAGATGCTGCGCTAATAGCCCTACTTTGTTTATTTCATATAAAATCGCGGCATTTTGCGTTATATAATTGCATAGGTTTGAGATCGCTATTACGACTGCGATATAATTAATCGTGCAGCACTAATGCTTAGTGTATTCTAAAGGGCAATAAACTCCACTCCAGCAAGATAGTCATTTTATGCAAATCATAGACCTTTATGCCTTATCTACAAATAAAGTATAATATTGGGAACATTGATCTTGAAGAGAGTGTCGTCGTGTTACTGTCGCAACCGAACGCGACGCGCTAATGCTGATGCATGGAGAATGACTGAGGCGAGATGACTTTCCGTTAACTTTAACTTAGAGACTAAAATATTAATTTTACCACACATTAAGCTATTGAATGACTTTAGAAGTCTTGGAATATAGTGTGAAAACTTGATTGTGCTTTACAGTTTTTTATGCCTTTAGTGGGGCTTAACAAAATAACACAATATGCAGAATGTCGGACGTCACTTATAGGCTAAACTGTTTTTATAGATAAAACTATTTACATTCGGCAGTCATGAAAACAAATCTCAGATAACGGTTGACTAGGTAACAATGTGTAATTTTGCGCCGGAGTTCTCCTTTAACTTACATTAGCTAGCTAACTACGAACGAGCTAACCAGATAACATTAACAAATTGACAAGCACTTACTGGGCACAGTGGGCAGAATGGCTCTTCAAATGACGGACGAAATTGGAGGTTGTCATCTGACTGTCCGCGATCTTAACGTTGCATGTCTTGCAAAGCGCTGTTCTTTTGCCATCTTGTTGTAAGAAATTCTTGAATCCAAAAGCGACGACGACCCTCGTTATCCCTCCGGCTGACATGTTGATGTGATCTGATGTAAGTGGGCGTGGTGTGCGCGTAAGGTATGAGAGGGCATGACTGATGATCTCTGATCCAGTCATGACAGCGCTATTCTCAGCCTGCGCTCCAGCTGGATCAACTTTATTTTTTTTACATAATTTATATATTTTATATTCAAACTGAAAACATGATGTGATTAACACTCAAGTCATATTATTACATGCAAGTGTGTTTGATTTATGGACCAAATTTTCAGATCAAGTTTATGGACCAAGTTAATTTAATTAATAAACTAATTATATAAAACTATTAATGCACTACAATTAAACTGGTTATATGCCTTTACTTATAAAAAATAAAAAACTTATTTAAAAAAATACCAGGCTTAAGGCATTTATTTTTTATGCAGGCCATACACACAGGAGTGAAATGGTTAAGACCCCTCCCCCTACAAACACACACACATACACAGACAGGCAAAGACAGAGATGTAGGCTCAGATTAAGCAAGACCACATTCAAACAAACATATCTGACTTTCTGTGGGTCCTAGCTAATGAGTGTCAATTAGAAAGTTGTCCGGCTCGAGGAGTACAATATACATACCGATTTTTGTAACTGTAGATAAAACTAACAACCCCACTTTTGTCAAAAGGTGGCGCTACTGAGCCCTCACCACGCCCGTTTCTGAAACTTTGCACGTGTCTACTGGCTAATAAATGTGATGTGTCTGTCGAGTTTCATGCATTTTGAAGCATGCTAAGGGTCTCAAAAGCATCCTAAAAGCATCCTAAAAGAAGGGTAAAGTTTGATGCGTCGCCACGGCAACAGTTTCAAAGATATCAAGAATCCATTCACAGGTCTACATCTGCCGTATGTTTACATTATACAGATGAAGTTTGAAGCAAATCGGGTAAAAATAAAAGGGTGATATCAAAGCATTTTGAAAGTGACACACTTCCTGCTGCCAGTTGGTGGCGCTATAACTTTGACTCACAATAGTCACATCCATGTGATCGTCCTCTTACAGCGAACACACTGCTGAAGTTTCATCAAGATCAGTTAATGTATGCTGAAGTTATAACAAACTTCCTGTTTCACGTTTCTCGCCATGATTTCGTTTCCTCGCCACGGCCAAACCGTTCGAGATATCAAAAATCCCCTCGCAAACTTTCATCCTCAATGTCTTGACTTCACGCTGACCGAGTTTCGTCGAATTTGGATCAAAGCTCTAGGAGGAGTATTTCAAATTCCATTGCGAGCGTTTTACAAACAAACCTCAATAGCCGACTTCCTGTTGGGCTGGGGTAAAAAGTAAAAGCGCGAGGTATAGATGAAACGATGAGATCAACATGTGTACCGAGTTTCATATTATTACATGCAAGCGTGTTTGAGTTATGGACCAAGTGTTCGGACCCCGTTCCAGGGGGCGCTGACGAGCCCCCCTGCCACGCCCGGGTACCATCTTCAGCCCGGCTCTGATGGCCGCGGGTTCTGACCCGTGTGCAAAGTTTCAAGAGTTTTCGAGCACGTTAAGGGCCCCAAAAGTGCCCGAATAGTCGTAAGAAAATAATAATAATAATAATAATAATAAATAGCGAGAAAAGGAAAGGCAATAGGGCCTTCGCCCTAAATATAGCTGCGAGCAGCGATGGCGGGCCCAAGCCGGTGGCACCGCAACCCCGGTTCCTTTAGTTACCTAAAGGCACCCGGGTAGCGGTGCCGAAGGCTTTGGCCCTTTTATGATTAAATGTTAAAACGGCTTGCCATACTCTGTCATTTCGACTAGTCACAATTATGTTACAGATGTCTTAAATGATAATACAAACTATCCAAAATGTAATTACGAATAGACAGAAAGACGTTGTTGATATCTACAATGTTAATTCCGGACAGGCAAACTTAGCTTTTAAATGTTAAAAGGGCTTGCCATACAGGGACGTAGGCTCAGAGAGAGGCTCACCATATTCAAACCAAAATATCTGACTTCCTCTTGGTCCGAGCTAATGACTATGTATTAGAAAGTTGTCCGGCTTGAGGAGTACAATGTATATACCGATTTTTGTAACTGTAGATAAAACTAACAACCCCACTTTTGTCAAAAGGTGGCGCTATTTAGTCCTTGCACATTGCCCGTTTCTGAAACTTTGCACGTCTACTGGCTAATAAATGTGATGTATCTGTTGAGTTTCAAGCAATTTCAATTTCAATTTGACTGTTGAAAAGAAGTGCGCCGATTAGATACTCAGGATCGGTATCGGCTCTGACACTGCCATCTTTGACGAGGCTGATTCAAATTCTATATTGTGCATATACTATTCTGTTAGGCACAAAGGCACAAAAACTTTCTAAAGTACCATAAAGTTTTTGTGTACTGTATTATTAGTGTTCTGAAGCTATTATGTGATATAGAAATTAATATTTAAGTCATTAAATTCAAGAACACAAACTTTTCCCTCTCTGCGCCTGTCAGTCATTCTCCATTCAGCATTCAAACAGCACGTCACATTCGGTTACAGTCAATGATGAAACGATCTTCAATGATTCAATGTTAATCCTATTATACTGGATCTTTAAGATAAAGGTCTAAAGGTCTATATTTTCGAATGAAGAAACTTTTTCTTGCTGGACTTTATTGCTGTAACTTAATCGTGTTACTTTCTACCGGGTGTCGGACGCTGTCGGTTAGATCACAACACTAGAGTCAGAGCACTATAATTGTTCTTCACGCACACAGTAACTGAAATTTAAAACCTTTAAAAGAAAAGGCTCAATAAACTATTGCATAGATAGATAATGTATAATACACTGTTCATAAATATGTATTTCCTTTGTGCTTTGAACTTTTCAATACGGACTCAATGCGCTGTAACTTCATGTGGCTTCAAGCACATCATTCTCCGCTCGGGATGCACATAAGTGCTTTGTGCTGCACCGTATTGGAGCCGTAATATCATAATGCAGTGACGTAATGACAGATTATTAATTGCCTTTCAATTATATGTTGCTTTATAGCAGCCATGGCTATATTTTTTTTTAATGATTTTTGTTATCTTGTTTTTCATGAATGTATTTTTCAAAAATAAGAGCAATGTGTATTATCTATTATTAATATGGTTTATAATAGCATTTTTGTCATAGATTATGACAAAGTAATCATATGATCCACCAGCGAGGAACCAGCAGAACAGAGTGAACATTCTTTCTGTTTAGTTCAATCCTACTTAATAGGAATTTATTTAAAATGCTCGCTCTACTCCACACCATTAATGTCTTGTGCGGACATCCGTATTTTGACTTTCGGTTTTAAGTAAGCGATTTAAAAGCTCCCAAGTCCCAGCGGAGTCACACGTTGATTAACCGGTGGGAATATACACAATAGGCCTACCTGATATTGAACACAAGAGGGCAGTATAGCACTACGTATGACTCAGATTATTATTTTTTTATGAATTTTACAACAATTCTGGCTGTTTTTGAACGTAAACACAATTCTTAAATGAAAAAAAAGGAAAAATTGGGGAAGTTATAATATTTGTATAATTTAATTTAGAAACAAATGATGTATAATTACATTTTTAGAAGATATGAGGCTTTTAGTGTTTACTTTTTTGACATTACTTTAATCTTTTGCCATAGTTGCACATGTCTATTGGCTAATAAATGTGATGTATCTGTTGAGTTTCAAGCAATTTCAAGCAAGCTAAGAGTCCCAAAAGCATCAAAAAATAATGTTAAAGTTTGTTTCGTTGCCACGGCATTTTGAAAGTGACACACTTCCTGCTGCCAGTTGGTGGCGCTATAACTTTGACTCACAATAGTCACATCCATGTGATCGGTCTCTTACAGCGAAAACACTGCTGAAGTTTCATCAAGATCAGTTAATGTATGCTGAAGTTATAACACACATCCTGTTCCATGTTTCTCGCCATAATTTCGTTTCCTCGCCACGGCCAAACCGTTCGAGATATCAAAAATCCCGTGGCACTTTTTCATCCTTAATGTCTTGACTTCACGCTGATCGAGTTTCGTCGAATTTGGTTCAGTGCTCTAGGAGCAATAATTTAAATTACATTGCATGTGTTTTAAACACAACCCTAAATAGCCAACTTCCTGTTGGGCTGGGGTAAAAAGTAAGAGTGTGAAGTATATATGAAACGATGAGATCTATATGTGTACCAAGTTTCATATTATTACATGCAAGTGTGTTTGATTTATGGACCAAATTTTCAGACCAAGTTTATTGACCAAGTTAATCTGATTAATAAACTAATTATATAAAACTATTGTCAATTCACTACAATTAAACTAGTTATATGCCTTTACTTATAAAAAATAAAAATAAAAACTTATTTAAAAAATACCAGGCTTGAGAAATGTATTTTCTTTATGCAGGTCATACACACAGCAGTGAAATGGTTAAGCCCCCTCCCCCTGCACACACACACACACACACACACACAGACAGCCAGCCAGCCAGCCAGCCAAAGGCTCAGAGTGGCCATATTCAAACAAAAATATCTGAGTTTCTGTGGGTCCTAGCTAATAAGTGTCAATTAGAAAGTTGTCCGGCTCGAGGAGTACAATATACATACCAATTTTTGTAACTCTAGTTAAAACTAACCACCCCACTTTTGTCAAAAGGTGGCGCTACTGAGCCCTCACCACGCCCGTTTCTGCAACTTTGCACATGTCTACTGGCTAATAAATGTGATGTGTCTGTCGAGTTTCATGCAATTTGAAGCATGCTAAGGGTCTCAAAAGCATCCTAAAAGCATCCTAAAAGAAGGGTAAAGTTTGATGCGTCGCCACGGCAACAGTTTCAAAGATATCAAGAATCCATTCACAGGTCTACATCTGCCGTATGTTTACATTATACATATGAAGTTTGAAGCAAATCGGGTAAAAATAAAAGGGTGATATCAAAGCATTTTGAAAGTGACACACTTCCTGCTGCCAGTTGGTGGCGCTATAACTTTGACTCACAATAGTCACATCCATGTGATCGTCCTCTTACAGCGAACACACTGCTGAAGTTTCATCAAGATCAGTTAATGTATGCTGAAGTTATAACACACTTCCTGTTTCACGTTTCTCGCCATGATTTCGTTTCCTCGCCACGGACAAACCGTTCGAGATATAAAAAATCCCCTCGCAAACTTTCATCCTCAATGTCTTGACTTCACGCTGACCGAGTTTCGTCGAATGTGGATCAAAGCTCTAGGAGGAGTATTTGACATTCCATTGCGAGCGTTTTACAAACAAACCTCAATAGCCGACTTCCTGTTGGGCTGGGGTAAAAAGTAAGAGCGCGAGGTATAGATGAAACGATGAGATCAACATGTGTACCGAGTTTCATATTATTACATACAAGCGTGTTTGAGTTATGGACCAAGTGTTCGGACCCCGTTCCAGGGGGCGCTGACGAGCCGCCCTGCCACGCCCGGGTACCATCTTCAGCCCGGCTCTGATGGCCGCGGGTTCTGACCCGTGTGCAAAGTTTCAAGAGTTTTCGAGCACGTTAAGGGCCCCAAAAGTGCCCAAAAGGTAGCAAAATAATAATAATACTAAAGAATAAATATAGCTGCGAGCAGCGATGGCGGGCCCAAGCCGGTGGCACCGCAACCCCGGTTCCTTTAGTTACCTAAAGGCACCCGGGTAGCGGTGCCGAAGGCTTTGGCCCTTTTATGATTAAATGTTAAAACGGCTTGCCATACTCTGTCATTTCGACTAGTCACAATTATGTTACAGATATCTTAAATGATAATACAAACTATCCAAAATGTAATTACGAATAGACAGAAAGACGTTGTTGATATCTACAATGTTAATTCCGGACAGGCAAACTTAGCTTTTAAATGTTAAAAGGGCTTGCCATACAGGGACGTAGGCTCAGAGAGAGGCTCACCATATTCAAACCAAAATATCTGACTTCCTCTTGGTCCGAGCTAATGACTATGTATTAGAAAGTTGTCCGGCTTGAGGAGTACAATGTATATACCGATTTTTGTAACTGTAGATAAAACTAACAACCCCACTTTTGTCAAAAGGTGGCGCTATTTAGTCCTTGCACATTGCCCGTTTCTGAAACTTTGCACGTCTACTGGCTAATAAATGTGATGTATCTGTTGAGTTTCAAGCAATTTCAATTTCAATTTGACTGTTGAAAAGAAGTGCGCCGATTAGATACTCAGGATCGGTATCGGCTCTGACACTGCCATCTTTGACGAGGCTGATTCAAATTCTATATTGTGCATATACTATTCTGTTAGGCACAAAGGCACAAAAACTTTCTAAAGTACCATAAAGTTTTTGTGTACTGTATTATTAGTGTTCTGAAGCTATTATGTGATATAGAAATTAATATTTAAGTCATTAAATTCAAGAACACAAACTTTTCCCTCTCTGCGCCTGTCAGTCATTCTCCATTCAGCATTCAAACAGCACGTCACATTCGGTTACAGTCAATGATGAAACGATCTTCAATGATTCAATGTTAATCCTATTATACTGGATCTTTAAGATAAAGGTCTAAAGGTCTATATTTTCGAATGAAGAAACTTTTTCTTGCTGGACTTTATTGCTGTAACTTAATCGTGTTACTTTCTACCGGGTGTCGGACGCTGTCGGTTAGATCACAACACTAGAGTCAGAGCACTATAATTGTTCTTCACGCACACAGTAACTGAAATTTAAAACCTTTAAAAGAAAAGGCTCAATAAACTATTGCATAGATAGATAATGTATAATACACTGTTCATAAATATGTATTTCCTTTGTGCTTTGAACTTTTCAATACGGACTCAATGCGCTGTAACTTCATGTGGCTTCAAGCACATCATTCTCCGCTCGGGATGCACATAAGTGCTTTGTGCTGCACCGTATTGGAGCCGTAATATCATAATGCAGTGACGTAATGACAGATTATTAATTGCCTTTCAATTATATGTTGCTTTATAGCAGCCATGGCTATATTTTTTTTTAATGATTTTTGTTATCTTGTTTTTCATGAATGTATTTTTCAAAAATAAGAGCAATGTGTATTATCTATTATTAATATGGTTTATAATAGCATTTTTGTCATAGATTATGACAAAGTAATCATATGATCCACCAGCGAGGAACCAGCAGAACAGAGTGAACATTCTTTCTGTTTAGTTCAATCCTACTTAATAGGAATTTATTTAAAATGCTCGCTCTACTCCACACCATTAATGTCTTGTGCGGACATCCGTATTTTGACTTTCGGTTTTAAGTAAGCGATTTAAAAGCTCCCAAGTCCCAGCGGAGTCACACGTTGATTAACCGGTGGGAATATACACAATAGGCCTACCTGATATTGAACACAAGAGGGCAGTATAGCACTACGTATGACTCAGATTATTATTTTTTTATGAATTTTACAACAATTCTGGCTGTTTTTGAACGTAAACACAATTCTTAAATGAAAAAAAAGGAAAAATTGGGGAAGTTATAATATTTGTATAATTTAATTTAGAAACAAATGATGTATAATTACATTTTTAGAAGATATGAGGCTTTTAGTGTTTACTTTTTTGACATTACTTTAATCTTTTGCCATAGTTGCACATGTCTATTGGCTAATAAATGTGATGTATCTGTTGAGTTTCAAGCAATTTCAAGCAAGCTAAGAGTCCCAAAAGCATCAAAAAATAATGTTAAAGTTTGTTTCGTTGCCACGGCATTTTGAAAGTGACACACTTCCTGCTGCCAGTTGGTGGCGCTATAACTTTGACTCACAATAGTCACATCCATGTGATCGGTCTCTTACAGCGAAAACACTGCTGAAGTTTCATCAAGATCAGTTAATGTATGCTGAAGTTATAACACACATCCTGTTCCATGTTTCTCGCCATAATTTCGTTTCCTCGCCACGGCCAAACCGTTCGAGATATCAAAAATCCCGTGGCACTTTTTCATCCTTAATGTCTTGACTTCACGCTGATCGAGTTTCGTCGAATTTGGTTCAGTGCTCTAGGAGCAATAATTTAAATTACATTGCATGTGTTTTAAACACAACCCTAAATAGCCAACTTCCTGTTGGGCTGGGGTAAAAAGTAAGAGTGTGAAGTATATATGAAACGATGAGATCTATATGTGTACCAAGTTTCATATTATTACATGCAAGTGTGTTTGATTTATGGACCAAATTTTCAGACCAAGTTTATTGACCAAGTTAATCTGATTAATAAACTAATTATATAAAACTATTGTCAATTCACTACAATTAAACTAGTTATATGCCTTTACTTATAAAAAATAAAAATAAAAACTTATTTAAAAAATACCAGGCTTGAGAAATGTATTTTCTTTATGCAGGTCATACACACAGCAGTGAAATGGTTAAGCCCCCTCCCCCTGCACACACACACACACACACACACACAGACAGCCAGCCAGCCAGCCAAAGGCTCAGAGTGGCCATATTCAAACAAAAATATCTGAGTTTCTGTGGGTCCTAGCTAATAAGTGTCAATTAGAAAGTTGTCCGGCTCGAGGAGTACAATATACATACCAATTTTTGTAACTCTAGTTAAAACTAACCACCCCACTTTTGTCAAAAGGTGGCGCTACTGAGCCCTCACCACGCCCGTTTCTGCAACTTTGCACATGTCTACTGGCTAATAAATGTGATGTGTCTGTCGAGTTTCATGCAATTTGAAGCATGCTAAGGGTCTCAAAAGCATCCTAAAAGCATCCTAAAAGAAGGGTAAAGTTTGATGCGTCGCCACGGCAACAGTTTCAAAGATATCAAGAATCCATTCACAGGTCTACATCTGCCGTATGTTTACATTATACATATGAAGTTTGAAGCAAATCGGGTAAAAATAAAAGGGTGATATCTAAGCATTTTGAAAGTGACACACTTCCTGCTGCCAGTTGGTGGCGCTATAACTTTGACTCACAATAGTCACATCCATGTGATCGTCCTCTTACAGCGAACACACTGCTGAAGTTTCATCAAGATCAGTTAATGTATGCTGAAGTTATAACACACTTCCTGTTTCACGTTTCTCGCCATGATTTCGTTTCCTCGCCACGGACAAACCGTTCGAGATATAAAAAATCCCCTCGCAAACTTTCATCCTCAATGTCTTGACTTCACGCTGACCGAGTTTCGTCGAATGTGGATCAAAGCTCTAGGAGGAGTATTTGACATTCCATTGCGAGCGTTTTAAAAACAAACCTCAATAGCCGACTTCCTGTTGGGCTGGGGTAAAAAGTAAGAGTGTGAGGTATAGATGAAACGATGAGATCAACATGTGTACCGAGTTTCATATTATTACATACAAGCGTGTTTGAGTTATGGACCAAGTGTTCGGACCCCGTTCCAGGGGGCGCTGACGAGCCGCCCTGCCACGCCCGGGTACCATCTTCAGCCCGGCTCTGATGGCCGCGGGTTCTGACCCGTGTGCAAAGTTTCAAGAGTTTTCGAGCACGTTAAGGGCCCCAAAAGTGCCCAAAAGGTAGCAAAATAATAATAATAATATAGCTGCGAGCAGCGATTGCGGGCCCAAGCCGGTGGCACCGCAACCCCGATGCCTTTAGTTACCCAAAGGCACCGGGATGGTGGTACCGCCGGCTTTGGCCCTTTATCGCTGCTCACAGCTATATTTATATTTAATATAAAGCCGGTGGCACCGCCACCTTGGTGCCTTTAGGGTTATTCTGTACGACGTGTAAAAACGTAACCCCCGCTTTGACTATCAAAAAGAAGTGTATTGTAGAGCTTGCATCAATGCGGACTCGATGCGCTGTGCGCTGTAACTCCATGTGGCTTTAAGCGCATCATTCTCCACTCGGGATGCGCATAAGCGTTTTGTGCCACACTGTACTGAGCCTTTCATATCATAATGCAGTGACGCAATGACAGATTATTAATTGCCTTTCTTGTTCTGTTCCATCTATTATATGTTGATAATAGATAGGACAGAGCACTAAAAACCTCAAACAAAGCACTAAAAACTTAAGCTGTTTGCTGTGTAGTCTGAGAATGAGCTGTTTGATTTGCACCCTCTTCCTCTTCACTGTCCTCCATAAAAACCAGCTATTCAGGTCCATGTTGTTCTAGAAAGTTTGTATGTTGCTGCCTCAATTAACATCTCTGCTATACATTTAAAACATGGCTATATCTAAAATAATTTATCTTTTTGATTTTTGTTATCTTGTTTTTCATGAATATTTTACAACAATACAAAGAGCAATGTGTATTTTCTATTAATATAGTTTGTAATGGCTTTTTTTGTCATAGATTATAATCATATATTTTTTGGATTTGTTATTTATCTTTATAATGAAGTTGTCTGTATTAAGTAGATTGTGTTTAACACACACAAGAGTGATTTATTAGTTCAACACATAGATATAGAAATTCTACTTTATCTAAAAAAACCCTGCACTTTATACACACACACACACACACACACACACACACACACACACACACACACACACACAAATACATGTAAATAAAAATACCAAAAAAAAAAAACATCAAATGTGTTTTTAGTCAGAGTATTATTTTATACAGAAACAAATATTTGTAATTCAGATAAGAATGAAGTAAGTGTTTTAAAATCTTAAGGAAAACAAATATATTGAAATATAGCACATGAATTTTAAATTCATTCAACTTCAATTACAAATACAATCTTACTTTTATTTAAAGCAAACTATACATTTAAAAGATGGGGGTTATATGCCTATTTTGTCATTTAAAAATATTGTTATGCAAAATTGTTATGCAAAAAGACAAGGACTTAGAGACAAGGACTTGTAGGAAAAATCGCAGCCAGCCACACACACACACACATAAACACAGACAACAGCCCTCCCCTCCCCACACAGACACACACACCCACACACACACACACAGAGAGAGAGAGAGAGAGAGAGAGAGAGAGAGAGAGAGAGAATCGCAGGGGAAATAAATCCATTCAAACTACAATATCTGACTTTCTGTTGCTCAGAGCGAATGACTTTAAATTGGAAAGTTGATCGGCTTGACGAGAACAATATACGTGGTAAGTTTTGTAACTGTAGGTAAATTGAGCAAAGTTATAACACACTTTATGTGTCCTTTTTTAGTCATAAAATTCATTTCCTCGCCACGGCCAGACCGTTCGAGATATCAAAAATCCGTCCGGAATTGAGCATCCTCAATGTCTTGACTTCATGCACACCGAGTTTGGTTGTGATTGGTAAACACATGCATTGTGATTTGATGTATTTCTCCTAGGACAATTATTCAAACAACCCATAATTCATAATTCATAAATAACTTCCATTTGAACTGTCATAAAACTTAGAGCACGAAAGTTGTTTGGCCTGATGTGATCTATAATTGTACCGAGTTTCATATTAATTCATGCAAGTGTGTTTGATTTATGGACAAATGTTCGAATCCCAGTCCAGGGGGCGCTGTCGAGCCGCCCTGCCACGCCCGGTTACCAGCTTCAGCCCGGCCCTGATGGCCATGGGTTCTGACCCGTGTGCAAAGTTTCAAGAGTTTTCGAGGATGTTAAGGCCCCCGAAAATGCCAGAGAAGTCGCACACAGCAAATAAAGGGTTAAAATTAACCTGACAGGCGCCCCTCCTCTCACTCACACAGAGGGACACTGAGAGACTGGCAAAATTCTGAGATTTTCTCTACATTCAAACAAACATATCTGACTTTCTGTGGGTCCTAGCTAATGAGTGTCAATTAGAAAGTTGTCCGGCTCGAGGAGTACAATATACATACCGATTTTTGTAACTGTAGATAAAACTAACAACCCCACTTTTGTCAAAAGGTGGCGCTACTGAGCCCTCACCACGCCCGTTTCTGAAACTTTGCACATGTCTACTGGCTAATAAATGTGATGTGTCTGTCGAGTTTCATGCAATTTGAAGCATGCTAAGGGTCTCAAAAGCATCCTAAAAGAATGGTAAAGTTTGATGCGTTGCCACGGCAACAGTTTTAAAGATATCAAGAATCCATTCACAGGTCTACATCTGCCGTATGTTTACATTATACATATGAAGTTTGAAGCAAATCGGGTAAAAATAAAAGGGTGATATCTAAGCATTTTGAAAGTGACACACTTCCTGCTGCCAGTTGGTGGCGCTATAACTTTGACTCACAATAGTCACATCCATGTGATCGTCCTCTTACAGCGAACACACTGCTGAAGTTTCATCAAGATCAGTTAATGTATGCTGAAGTTATAACACACTTCCTGTTTCACGTTTCTCGCCATGATTTCGTTTCCTCGCCACGGACAAACCGTTCGAGATATCAAAAATCCCCTCGCAATCTTTCATCCTCAATGTCTTGACTTCACGCTGACCGAGTTTCGTCGAATTTGGATCAAAGCTCTAGGAGGAGTATTTCAAATACCATTGCGAGCGTTTTACAAACAAACCTCAATAGCCGACTTCCTGTTGGGCTGGGGTAAAAAGTAAGAGCGCGAGGTATAGATGAAACGATGAGATCAACATGTGTACCGAGTTTCATATTATTACATACAAGCGTGTTTGAGTTATGGACCAAGTGTTCGGACCCCGTTCCAGGGGGCGCTGACGAGCCGCCCTGCCACGCCCGGGTACCATCTTCAGCCCGGCTCTGATGGCCGCGGGTTCTGACCCGTGTGCAAAGTTTCAAGAGTTTTCGAGCACGTTAAGGGCCCCAAAAGTGCCCAAAAGGTAGCAAAATAATAATAATAATATAGCTGCGAGCAGCGATTGCGGGCCCAAGCCGGTGGCACCGCAACCCCGATGCCTTTAGTTACCCAAAGGCACCGGGATGGTGGTACCGCCGGCTTTGGCCCTTTATCGCTGCTCACAGCTATATTTATATTTAATATAAAGCCGGTGGCACCGCCACCTTGGTGCCTTTAGGGTTATTCTGTACGACGTGTAAAAACGTAACCCCCGCTTTGACTATCAAAAAGAAGTGTATTGTAGAGCTTGCATCAATGCGGACTCGATGCGCTGTGCGCTGTAACTCCATGTGGCTTTAAGCGCATCATTCTCCACTCGGGATGCGCATAAGCGTTTTGTGCCACACTGTACTGAGCCTTTCATATCATAATGCAGTGACGCAATGACAGATTATTAATTGCCTTTCTTGTTCTGTTCCATCTATTATATGTTGATAATAGATAGGACAGAGCACTAAAAACCTCAAACAAAGCACTAAAAACTTAAGCTGTTTGCTGTGTAGTCTGAGAATGAGCTGTTTGATTTGCACCCTCTTCCTCTTCACTGTCCTCCATAAAAACCAGCTATCCAGGTCCATGTTGTTCTAGAAAGTTTGTATGTTGCTGCCTCAATTAACATCTCTGCTATACATTTAAAACATGGCTATATCTAAAATAATTTATCTTTTTGATTTTTGTTATCTTGTTTTTCATGAATATTTTACAACAATACAAAGAGCAATGTGTATTTTCCATTAATATAGTTTGTAATGGCTTTTTTTGTCATAGATTATAATCATATATTTTTTGGATTTGTTATTTATCTTTATAATGAAGTTGTCTGTATTAAGTAGATTGTGTTTAACACACAAGAGTGATTTATTAGTTCAACACATAGTTATAGAAATTCTACTTTATCTAAAAAAAACCCTGCACTTTATACACACACACACACACACACACACACATAAATACATGTAAATAAAAATACCAAAAAAAAACATCAAATGTGTTTTTAGTCAGAGTATTATTTTATACAGAAACAAATATTTGTAATTCAGATAAGAATGAAGTTAGTGTTTTAAAATCTTAAGGAAAACAAATATATTGAAATATAGCACATGAATTTTAAATTCATTCAACTTCAATTACAAATACAATCTTACTTTTATTTAAAGCAAACTATACATTTAAAAGATGGGGGTTATATGCCTATTTTGTCATTTAAAAATATTGTTATGCAAAATTGTTATGCAAAAAGACAAGGACTTAGAGACAAGGACTTGTAGGAAAAATCGCAGCCAGCCACACACACACACACATAAACACAGACAACAGCCCTCCCCTCCCCACACAGACACACACACCCACACACACACACACAGAGAGAGAGAGAGAGAGAGAGAGAGAGAGAGAGAGAGAGAATCGCAGGGGAAATAAATCCATTCAAACTACAATATCTGACTTTCTGTTGCTCAGAGCGAATGACTTTAAATTGGAAAGTTGATCGGCTTGACGAGAACAATATACGTGGTAAGTTTTGTAACTGTAGGTAAATTGAGCAAAGTTATAACACACTTTATGTGTCCTTTTTTAGTCATAAAATTCATTTCCTCGCCACGGCCAGACCGTTCGAGATATCAAAAATCCGTCCGGAATTGAGCATCCTCAATGTCTTGACTTCATGCACACCGAGTTTGGTTGTGATTGGTAAACACATGCATTGTGATTTGATGTATTTCTCCTAGGACAATTATTCAAACAACCCATAATTCATAATTCATAAATAACTTCCATTTGAACTGTCATAAAACTTAGAGCACGAAAGTTGTTTGGCCTGATGTGATCTATAATTGTACCGAGTTTCATATTAATTCATGCAAGTGTGTTTGATTTATGGACAAATGTTCGAATCCCAGTCCAGGGGGCGCTGTCGAGCCGCCCTGCCACGCCCGGTTACCAGCTTCAGCCCGGCCCTGATGGCCATGGGTTCTGACCCGTGTGCAAAGTTTCAAGAGTTTTCGAGGATGTTAAGGCCCCCGAAAATGCCAGAGAAGTCGCACACAGCAAATAAAGGGTTAAAATTAACCTGACAGGCGCCCCTCCTCTCACTCACACAGAGGGACACTGAGACACTGGCAAAATTCTGAGATTTTCTCTACATTCAAACAAACATATCTGACTTTCTGTGGGTCCTAGCTAATGAGTGTCAATTAGAAAGTTGTCCGGCTCGAGGAGTACAATATACATACCGATTTTTGTAACTGTAGATAAAACTAACAACCCCACTTTTGTCAAAAGGTGGCGCTACTGAGCCCTCACCACGCCCGTTTCTGAAACTTTGCACATGTCTACTGGCTAATAAATGTGATGTGTCTGTCGAGTTTCATGCAATTTAAAGCATGCTAAGGGTCTCAAAAGCATCCTAAAAGAATGGTAAAGTTTGATTTGTTGCCACGGCAACAGTTTCAAAGATATCAAGAATCCATTCACAGGTCTACATCTGCCCTATGTTTACATTATACAGATGAAGTTTGAAGCAAATCGGGTAAAAATAAAAGGGTGATTTCAAAGCATTTTGAAAGTGACACACTTCCTGCTGCCAGTTGGTGGCGCTATAACTTTGACTCACAATAGTCACATCCATGTGATCGTCCTCTTACAGCGAACACACTGCTGAAGTTTCATCAAGATCAGTTAATGTATGCTGAAGTTATAACACACTTCCTGTTTCACGTTTCTCGCCATGATTTCGTTTCCTCGCCACGGACAAACCGTTCGAGATATCAAAAATCCCCTCGCAAACTTTCATCCTCAATGTCTTGACTTCACGCTGACCGAGTTTCGTCGAATTTGGATCAAAGCTCTAGGAGGAGTATTTCAAATACCATTGCGAGCGTTTTACAAACAAACCTCAATAGCCGACTTCCTGTTGGGCTGGGGTAAAAAGTAAGAGCGCGAGGTATAGATGAAACGATGAGATCAACATGTGTACCGAGTTTCATATTATTACATGCAAGCGTGTTTGAGTTATGGACCGAGTGTTCGGACCCCGTTCCAGGGGGCGCTGACGAGCCCCCTGCCACGCCCAGGTACCAGCTTCAGCCCGGCTCTGATGGCCGCGGGTTCTGACCCGTGTGCAAAGTTTCAAGAGTTTTTGAGCATGTTAAGGGCTCCAAAAGTGCCAAAAAGGTAGTAAAATAATAATACTAAAGAAAAAATATAGCTGCGAGCAGCGATGGCGGGCCCAAGCCGGTGGCACCGCAACCCCGGTTCCTTTAGTTACCTAAATGCACCCGGGTGGCGGTGCCGAAGGCTTTGGCCCTTTTATGATTAAATGTTAAAACGGCTTGCCATACTCTGTCATTTCGACTAGTCACAATTATGTTACAGATATCTTAAATGATAATACAAACTATCCAAAATGTAATTACGAATAGACAGAAAGACGTTGTTGATATCTACAATGTTAATTCCGGACAGGCAAACTTAGCTTTTAAATGTTAAAAGGGCTTGCCATACAGGGACGTAGGCTCAGAGAGAGGCTCACCATATTCAAACCAAAATATCTGACTTCCTCTTGGTCCGAGCTAATGACTATGTATTAGAAAGTTGTCCGGCTTGAGGAGTACAATGTATATACCGATTTTTGTAACTGTAGATAAAACTAACAACCCCACTTTTGTCAAAAGGTGGCGCTATTTAGTCCTTGCACTATGCCCGTTTCTGAAACTTTGCACATGTCTACTGGCTAATAAATGTGATGTATCTGTTGAGTTTCAAGCAATTTCAATTTCAATTTGACTGTTGAAAAGAAGTGCGCCGATTAGATACTCAGGATCGGTATCGGCTCTGACACTGCCATCTTTGACGAGGCTGATTCAAATTCTATATTGTGCATATATACTATTCTATGTTAGGCACAAAGGCACAAAAACTTTCTAAAGTACCATAAAGTTTTTGTGTACTGTATTATTAGTGTTCTGAAGCTATTATGTGATATAGAAATTAATATTTAAGTCATTAAATTCAAGAACACAAACTTTTCCCTCTCTGCGCCTGTCAGTCATTCTCCATTCAGCATTCAAACAGCACGTCACATTCGGTTACAGTCAATGATGAAACGATCTTCAAGATGATTGAATGTTAATCCTATTATACTGGATCTTTAAGATAAAGGTCTAAAGGTCTATATTTTCGAATGAAGAAACTTTTTCTTGCTGGACTTTATTGCTGTAACTTAATCGTGTTACTTTCTACCGGGTGTCGGACGCTGTCGGTTAGATCACAACACTAGAGTCAGAGCACTATAATTGTTCTTCACGCACACAGTAACTGAAATTTAAAACCTTTTAAAAGGCTCAATAAACTATTGCTA
>NW_024121459.1:23638-38512 GCF_016745375.1 Pimephales promelas
ATTGTAGACCTGTGAATGGATTCTTGATATCTTTGAAACTGTTGCCGTGGCGACGCATCAAACGTTACCATTCTTTTAGGATGCTTTTGAGACCCTTAGCATGCTTGAAATTGCATGAAACTCGACAGACACATCACATTTATTAGCCAGTAGACACGTGCAAAGTTTCAGAAACGGGCGTGGTGAGGGCTCAGTAGCGCCACCTTTTGACAAAAGTGGGGTTGTTAGTTTTATCTACAGTTACAAAAATCGGTATGTATATTGTACTCCTCGAGCCGGACAACTTTCTAATTGACACTCATTAGCTAGGACCCACAGAAAGTCAGATATGTTTGTTTGAATGTGGTCTTGCTCAATCTGAGCCTGCTGTCTTTGCCTGTCTGTGTATGTGTGTGTGTTTGTAGGGGGAGGGGTCTTAACCATTTCACTCCTGTGTGTATGGCCTGCATAAAAAATAAATGCCTTAAGCCTGGTATTTTTTTAAATAAGTTTTTTATTTTTTTATAAGTAAAGGCATATAACCAGTTTAATTGTAGTGCATTAATAGTTTTATATAATTAGTTTATTAATTAAATTAACTTTTGAAAATTTGGTCCATAAATCAAACACACTTGCATGTAATAATATGACTTGAGTGTTAATCACATCATGTTTTCAGTTTGAATATAAAATATATAAATTATGTAAAAAAATCAAGTTGATCCAGCTGGAGCGCAGGCTGAGAATAGCGCTGTCATGACTGGATCACGAGATCATCAGTCATGCCCTCTCATACCTTTACGCACACCACGCCCACTTACATCAGATCACATCAACATGTCAGCCGGAGGGATAACGAGGGTCGTTTCGGATTCAAGAATTTCTTACAACAAGATGGCAAAAGAACAGCGCTTTGCAAGACATGCAACGTTAAGATCGCGGACAGTCAGATGACAACCTCCAATTTCGTCCGTTGAAGAGCCATTCTGCCCAGTAAGTGCTTGTCAATTTGTTAATGTTATCTGGTTAGCTCGTTCGTAGTTAGCTAGCTAATGTAAGTTAAAGGAGAACTCCGGCGCAAAATTACACATTGTTACCTAGTCAACCGTTATCTGAGATTTGTTTTCATGACTGCCGAATGTAAATAGTTTTATCTATAAAAACAGTTTAGCCTATAAGTGACGTCCGACATTCTGCATATTGTGTTATTTTGTTAAGCCCCACTAAAGGCATAAAAAACTGTAAAGCACAATCAAGTTTTCACACTATATTCCAAGACTTCTAAAGTCATTCAATAGCTTAATGTGTGGTAAAATTAATATTTTAGTCTCTAAGTTAAAGTTAACGGAAAGTCATCTCGCCTCAGTCATTCTCCATGCATCAGCATTAGCGCGTCGCGTTCGGTTGCGACAGTAACACGACGACACTCTCTTCAAGATCAATGTTCCCAATATTATACTTTATTTGTAGATAAGGCATAAAGGTCTATGATTTGCATAAAATGACTATCTTGCTGGAGTGGAGTTTATTGCCCTTTAGAATACACTAAGCATTAGTGCTGCACGATTAATTATATCGCAGTCGTAATAGCGATCTCAAACCTATGCAATTATATAACGCAAAATGCCGCGATTTTATATGAAATAAACAAAGTAGGGCTATTAGCGCAGCATCTCTTCTTTTTTGTCATCCTTTGACTAGTGTTACAAGATCCCCCTCTTATTGGTTCAAATGCCTTTTCGCATTTTGCACGACAAGAAGTGAAAAGCTGCCTGTGAGTGCCCTAGATTAGAATAGATGAGACTCGCATAATGCGCATGCACTGACCGTGTGCCAGCCCAGAATAAACAGTTCTCTTTCGAGCTTGAACGAACAATAGCACACACAATTATGCCAAAATGTGATTTTGTCTAGTATCTTCATAACATAAGAAAAGTCTATGGATGAAAAGAGTTGTGCTATGAGGCGCGTGTGAGAT
The DNA here is from genome assembly GCF_016745375.1 of Pimephales promelas. The sequence goes on from NW_024121459.1 coordinate 25,596, forward strand.
CCGCGTCTCGGCAACGGGTGCTCTTAAAGGGCCAGCAGCGAATAAAGCGTTCTTTCAGTAAAGTTAAAAGAACAAAGGGAAATTAGAAAATTACTCACTGATCTTGAGTAAAGAACTTTTGTAGCTTTAATAAGGATTATTATATATATAATTTATGATTCAGGCAGCGCAGACTGTTTGATAACTTTATTCAATTTCTGTACCTGTTAAGACAGGAAGGGCACAGGTAAATATGTTTTTTATTATGGGTTTATGTGGGGATTGTTTGAAGTTCACTTAATTTAAAAGCTGTTATATATTTTTTTTAAGCGTAATAATTTTTTAAAAAGTTGATGGCTTTCAATTGATGGAATCACTGTAATGTTGGTTTGGTTGATGGTTTATTGATCATTATAGGTGTTATCAATCATTTATTGTTGTTGTTGTTGTTTTTAGTTTGAGTTGAGAAATAAACATTAATCTGTGTGTGCATTTTACTTTAGAACCAAGCAAGTTGGACTCATGAAACCATTTTATTATATCGGAGTCGCAAATCGCAATTGCAATATTGGCTCAAATATGACATTTTCCCAAATCGTGCAGCCCTACTAAGCATAGATTATAGATACCATCCCTTCGCTATGTTCTTTTCAATGTGAAGCGTTGCGTGCTGTGACTTGGTGTTGCTTCAAGTGCATCATTCTGCACACGGGATGCGCATGATTGCTTATAATACTTTGGGGAGACAAGGGGGCGTGGCCTAAGGGAATAGCACTCGTGATGTTAAGTGATGTTACCCCGCCATCGCTGATACAACCTTTAGCAGTCATGTTTTTGCTTCTTGAGAGAGAGAGAAAGTGTGTGTGTGTGTGTGTGTGTGTGAGCAATGGCGGTTCTAGGCGGGGGCCTGGGGGGGCCAGTGCCCCTGCGACAACAAGCTTGGACCCCCTTGTGGCCCCCTAAATGTGGAGTCAGTGTGAAATATTTTTTTATAGTGTGTCACGCATTGAGCATGACAGTCACTCGTTTCAGTCTTTTGTCTCACACTCCCGTCACACATTGTATTTCTCATGCGGAAAAACTATTAATAATATATTTAATATACGCAATTTCTCTGGCCGCGCCGCTCTCACGTGAGAATCAAGCGCGTCTCGCCTGGAGTTCAGCAGTCGACCCTGCTACGCATCAGCCAATCAAAAAAAGAGAAGTGCTACTACATTGGTTGTTAGTTTTATCTACAGTTACAAAAATCGGTATATACATTGTACTCCTCAAGCCGTACAACTTTCTAATACATAGTCATTAGCTCGGACCAAGAGGAAGTCAGATATTTTGGTCTGAATATGGTGAGCCTCTCTCTGAGCCTACGTCCCTGTATGGCAAGCCCTTTTAACATTTAAAAGCTAAGTTTGCCTGTCCGGAATTAACATTGTAGATATCAACAACGTCTTTCTGTCTAGTCGTTACACTTTGGATAGTTTGTATTATCATTTAAGATATCTGTAACATAATTGTGACTAGTCGAAATGACAGAGTATGGCAAGCCGTTTTAACATTTAATCATGAAAGGGCCAAAGCCTTCGGCACCGCCACCCGGGTGCCTTTAGGTAACTGAAGGAACCGGGGTTGCGGTGCCTCCGGCTTGGGCCCGCCATCGCTGCTCGCAGCTATATTTATTATTATTTTACTACCTTTTGGGCACTTTTGGGGCCCTTAACGTGCTCGAAAACTCTTGAAACTTTGCACACGGGTCAGAACCCGCGGCCATCAGAGCCGGGCTGAAGATGGTACCCGGGCGTGGCAGGGCGGCTCGTCAGCGCCCCCTGGAACGGGGTCCGAACACTTGGTCCATAACTCAAACACGCTTGTATGTAATAATATGAAACTCGGTACACATGTTGATCTCATCGTTTCATCTATACCTCGCGCTCTTACTTTTTACCCCAGCTCAACAGGAAGTCGGCTATTGAGGTTTGTTTGTAAAACGCTCGCAATGGAATGTCAAATACTCCTCCTAGAGCTTTGATCCACATTCGACGAAACTCGGTCAGCGTGAAGTCAAGACATTGAGGATGAAAGTTTGCGAGGGGATTTTTGATATCTCGAACGGTTTGTCCGTGGCGAGGAAACGAAATCATGGCGAGAAACGTGAAACAGGAAGTGTGTTATAACTTCAGCATACATTAACTGATCTTGATGAAACTTCAGCAGTGTGTTCGCTGTAAGAGGACGATCACATGGATGTGACTATTGTGAGTCAAAGTTATAGCGCCACCAACTGGCAGCAGGAAGTGTGTCACTTTCAAAATGCTTTGATATCACCCTTTTATTTTTACCCGATTTGCTTCAAACTTCATATGTATAATGTAAACATACGGCAGATGTAGACCTGTGAATGGATTCTTGATATCTTTGAAACTGTTGCCGTGGCGACGCATCAAACTTTACCCTTCTTTTAGGATGCTTTTAGGATGCTTTTGAGACCCTTAGCATGCTTCAAATTGCATGAAACTCGACAGACACATCACATTTATTAGCCAGTAGACATGTGCAAAGTTTCAGAAACGGGCGTGGTGAGGGCTCAGTAGCGCCACCTTTTGACAAAAGTGGGGTGGTTAGTTTTAACTAGAGTTACAAAAATTGGTATGTATATTGTACTCCTCGAGCCGGACAACTTTCTAATTGACACTTATTAGCTAGGACCCACAGAAACTCAGATATTTTTGTTTGAATATGGCCACTCTGAGCCTACATGTCTCTGTGTCTCTGTGTCTGGCTGGCTGGCTGTGTGTGTGTGTGTGTGTGCAGGGGGAGGGGGCTTAACCATTTCACTGCTGTGTGTATGACCTGCATAAAGAAAATACATTTCTCAAGCCTGGTATTTTTTAAATAAGTTTTTATTTTTATTTTTTATAAGTAAAGGCATATAACTAGTTTAATTGTAGTGAATTGACAATAGTTTTATATAATTAGTTTATTAATCAGATTAACTTGGTCAATAAACTTGGTCTGAAAATTTGGTACATAAATCAAACACACTTGCATGTAATAATATGAAACTTGGTACACATATAGATCTCATCGTTTCATATATACTACTTCACACTCTTACTTTTTACCCCAGCCCAACAGGAAGTTGGCTATTTAGGGTTGTGTTTAAAACACATGCAATGGAATTTAAATTATTGCTCCTAGAGCACTGAACCAAATTCGACGAAACTCGATCAGCGTGAAGTCAAGACATTAAGGATGAAAAAGTGCCACGGGATTTTTTATATCTCGAACGGTTTGGCCGTGGCGAGGAAACGAAATTATGGCGAGAAACATGAAACAGGATGTGTGTTATAACTTCAGCATACATTAACTGATCTTGATGAAACTTCAGCAGTGTTTTCGCTGTAAGAGACCGATCACATGGATGTGACTATTGTGAGTCAAAGTTATAGCGCCACCAACTGGCAGCAGGAAGTGTGTCACTTTCAAAATGCTTTGAAATCACTCTCTTATTTTTAACCGATTTGCTTCAAACTTCATCTGTATAATGTAAATACACGGCAGATGTAGACCTGTGAATGAATTTTTGATATCTTTGATACTGTTGCCGTGGCAACGAAACAAACTTTAACATTCTTTTTTGATGCTTTTGGGACTCTTAGCATGCTTGAAATTGCTTGAAACTCAACAGATACATCACATTTATTAGCCAGTAGACATGTGCAACTATGGCAAAAGATTAAAGTAATGTCAAAAAAGTAAACACTAAAAGCCTCATATCTTCTAAAAATGTAATTATACATCATTTGTTTCTAAATTAAATTATACAAATATTATAACTTCCCCAATTTTTCCTTTTTTTCATTTAAGAATTATGTTTACGTTCAAAAACAGCCAGAATTGTTGTAAAATTCATAAAAAAATAATAATCTGAGTCATACGTAGTGCTATACTGCCCTCTTGTGTTCAATATCAGGTAGGCCTATTGTGTATATTCCCACCGGTTAATCAACGTGTGACTCCGCTGGGACTTGGGAGCTTTTAAATCGCTTACTTAAAACCGAAAGTCAAAATACGGATGTCCGCACAAGACATTAATGGTGTGGAGTAGAGCGAGCATTTTAAATAAATTCCTATTAAGTAGGATTGAACTAAACAGAAAGAATGTTCACTCTGTTCTGCTGGTTCCTCGCTGGTGGATCATATGATTACTTTGTCATAATCTATGACAAAAATGCTATTATAAACCATATTAATAATAGATAATACACATTGCTCTTATTTTTGAAAAATACATTCATGAAAAACAAGATAACAAAAATCATAAAAAAATATAGCCATGGCTGCTATAAATGTTTGAAATGCATAGGACAGATGTTTAATGACGCAGCAACATATAATTGAAAGGCAATTAATAATCTGTCATTACGTCACTGCATTATGATATTACGGCTCCAATACGGTGCAGCACAAAGCACTTATGTGCATCCCGAGCGGAGAATGATGTGCTTGAAGCCACATGAAGTTACAGCGCATTGAGTCCGTATTGAAAAGTTCAAAGCACAAAGGAAATACATATTTATGAACAGTGTATTATACATTATCTATCTATGCAATAGTTTATTGAGCCTTTTCTTTTAAAGGTTTTAAATTTCAGTTACTGTGTGCGTGAAGAACAATTATAGTGCTCTGACTCTAGTGTTGTGATCTAACCGACAGCGTCCGACACCCGGTAGAAAGTAACACGATTAAGTTACAGCAATAAAGTCCAGCAAGAAAAAGTTTCTTCATTCGAAAATATAGACCTTTAGACCTTTATCTTAAAGATCCAGTATAATAGGATTAACATTGAATCATCTTGAAGATCGTTTCATCATTGACTGTAACCGAATGTGACGTGCTGTTTGAATGCTGAATGGAGAATGACTGACAGGCGCAGAGAGGGAAAAGTTTGTGTTCTTGAATTTAATGACTTAAATATTAATTTCTATATCACATAATAGCTTCAGAACACTAATAATACAGTACACAAAAACTTTATGGTACTTTAGAAAGTTTTTGTGCCTTTGTGCCTAACATAGAATAGTATATGCACAATATAGAATTTGAATCAGCCTCGTCAAAGATGGCAGTGTCAGAGCCGATACCGATCCTGAGTATCTAATCGGCGCACTTCTTTTCAACAGTCAAATTGAAATTGAAATTGCTTGAAACTCAACAGATACATCACATTTATTAGCCAGTAGACATGTGCAAAGTTTCAGAAACGGGCATAGTGCAAGGACTAAATAGCGCCACCTTTTGACAAAAGTGGGGTTGTTAGTTTTATCTACAGTTACAAAAATCGGTATATACATTGTACTCCTCAAGCCGGACAACTTTCTAATACATAGTCATTAGCTCGGACCAAGAGGAAGTCAGATATTTTGGTTTGAATATGGTGAGCCTCTCTCTGAGCCTACGTCCCTGTATGGCAAGCCCTTTTAACATTTAAAAGCTAAGTTTGCCTGTCCGGAATTAACATTGTAGATATCAACAACGTCTTTCTGTCTATTCGTAATTACATTTTGGATAGTTTGTATTATCATTTAAGATATCTGTAACATAATTGTGACTAGTCGAAATGACAGAGTATGGCAAGCCGTTTTAACATTTAATCATAAAAGGGCCAAAGCCTTCGGCACCGCCACCCGGGTGCCTTTAGGTAACTAAAGGAACCGGGGTTGCGGTGCCACCGGCTTGGGCCCGCCATCGCTGCTCGCAGCTATATTATTATTATTATTTTGCTACCTTTTGGGCACTTTTGGGGCCCTTAACGTGCTCGAAAACTCTTGAAACTTTGCACACGGGTCAGAACCCGCGGCCATCAGAGCCGGGCTGAAGATGGTACCCGGGCGTGGCAGGGCGGCTCGTCAGCGCCCCCTGGAACGGGGTCCGAACACTTGGTCCATAACTCAAACACGCTTGTATGTAATAATATGAAACTCGGTACACATGTTGATCTCATCGTTTCATCTATACCTCGCGCTCTTACTTTTTACCCCAGCCCAACAGGAAGTCGGCTATTGAGGTTTGTTTGTAAAACGCTCGCAATGGAATGTCAAATACTCCTCCTAGAGCTTTGATCCACATTCGACGAAACTCGGTCAGCGTGAAGTCAAGACATTGAGGATGAAAGTTTGCGAGGGGATTTTTTATATCTCGAACGGTTTGTCCGTGGCGAGGAAACGAAATCATGGCGAGAAACGTGAAACAGGAAGTGTGTTATAACTTCAGCATACATTAACTGATCTTGATGAAACTTCAGCAGTGTGTTCGCTGTAAGAGGACGATCACATGGATGTGACTATTGTGAGTCAAAGTTATAGCGCCACCAACTGGCAGCAGGAAGTGTGTCACTTTCAAAATGCTTTGATATCACCCTTTTATTTTTACCCGATTTGCTTCAAACTTCATATGTATAATGTAAACATACGGCAGATGTAGACCTGTGAATGGATTCTTGATATCTTTGAAACTGTTGCCGTGGCGACGCATCAAACTTTACCCTTCTTTTAGGATGCTTTTAGGATGCTTTTGAGACCCTTAGCATGCTTCAAATTGCATGAAACTCGACAGACACATCACATTTATTAGCCAGTAGACATGTGCAAAGTTGCAGAAACGGGCGTGGTGAGGGCTCAGTAGCGCCACCTTTTGACAAAAGTGGGGTGGTTAGTTTTAACTAGAGTTACAAAAATTGGTATGTATATTGTACTCCTCGAGCCGGACAACTTTCTAATTGACACTTATTAGCTAGGACCCACAGAAACTCAGATATTTTTGTTTGAATATGGCCACTCTGAGCCTTTGGCTGGCTGGCTGGCTGTCTGTGTGTGTGTGTGTGTGTGTGTGTGTGTGTGTGCAGGGGGAGGGGGCTTAACCATTTCACTGCTGTGTGTATGACCTGCATAAAGAAAATACATTTCTCAAGCCTGGTATTTTTTAAATAAGTTTTTATTTTTATTTTTTATAAGTAAAGGCATATAACTAGTTTAATTGTAGTGAATTGACAATAGTTTTATATAATTAGTTTATTAATCAGATTAACTTGGTCAATAAACTTGGTCTGAAAATTTGGTCCATAAATCAAACACACTTGCATGTAATAATATGAAACTTGGTACACATATAGATCTCATCGTTTCATATATACTTCACACTCTTACTTTTTACCCCAGCCCAACAGGAAGTTGGCTATTTAGGGTTGTGTTTAAAACACATGCAATGGAATTTAAATTATTGCTCCTAGAGCACTGAACCAAATTCGACGAAACTCGATCAGCGTGAAGTCAAGACATTAAGGATGAAAAAGTGCCACGGGATTTTTGATATCTCGAACGGTTTGGCCGTGGCGAGGAAACGAAATTATGGCGAGAAACATGGAACAGGATGTGTGTTATAACTTCAGCATACATTAACTGATCTTGATGAAACTTCAGCAGTGTTTTCGCTGTAAGAGACCGATCACATGGATGTGACTATTGTGAGTCAAAGTTATAGCGCCACCAACTGGCAGCAGGAAGTGTGTCACTTTCAAAATGCCGTGGCAACGAAACAAACTTTAACATTATTTTTTGATGCTTTTGGGACTCTTAGCTTGCTTGAAATTGCTTGAAACTCAACAGATACATCACATTTATTAGCCAATAGACATGTGCAACTATGGCAAAAGATTAAAGTAATGTCAAAAAAGTAAACACTAAAAGCCTCATATCTTCTAAAAATGTAATTATACATCATTTGTTTCTAAATTAAATTATACAAATATTATAACTTCCCCAATTTTTCCTTTTTTTTCATTTAAGAATTGTGTTTACGTTCAAAAACAGCCAGAATTGTTGTAAAATTCATAAAAAAATAATAATCTGAGTCATACGTAGTGCTATACTGCCCTCTTGTGTTCAATATCAGGTAGGCCTATTGTGTATATTCCCACCGGTTAATCAACGTGTGACTCCGCTGGGACTTGGGAGCTTTTAAATCGCTTACTTAAAACCGAAAGTCAAAATACGGATGTCCGCACAAGACATTAATGGTGTGGAGTAGAGCGAGCATTTTAAATAAATTCCTATTAAGTAGGATTGAACTAAACAGAAAGAATGTTCACTCTGTTCTGCTGGTTCCTCGCTGGTGGATCATATGATTACTTTGTCATAATCTATGACAAAAATGCTATTATAAACCATATTAATAATAGATAATACACATTGCTCTTATTTTTGAAAAATACATTCATGAAAAACAAGATAACAAAAATCATTAAAAAAAATATAGCCATGGCTGCTATAAAGCAACATATAATTGAAAGGCAATTAATAATCTGTCATTACGTCACTGCATTATGATATTACGGCTCCAATACGGTGCAGCACAAAGCACTTATGTGCATCCCGAGCGGAGAATGATGTGCTTGAAGCCACATGAAGTTACAGCGCATTGAGTCCGTATTGAAAAGTTCAAAGCACAAAGGAAATACATATTTATGAACAGTGTATTATACATTATCTATCTATGCAATAGTTTATTGAGCCTTTTCTTTTAAAGGTTTTAAATTTCAGTTACTGTGTGCGTGAAGAACAATTATAGTGCTCTGACTCTAGTGTTGTGATCTAACCGACAGCGTCCGACACCCGGTAGAAAGTAACACGATTAAGTTACAGCAATAAAGTCCAGCAAGAAAAAGTTTCTTCATTCGAAAATATAGACCTTTAGACCTTTATCTTAAAGATCCAGTATAATAGGATTAACATTGAATCATTGAAGATCGTTTCATCATTGACTGTAACCGAATGTGACGTGCTGTTTGAATGCTGAATGGAGAATGACTGACAGGCGCAGAGAGGGAAAAGTTTGTGTTCTTGAATTTAATGACTTAAATATTAATTTCTATATCACATAATAGCTTCAGAACACTAATAATACAGTACACAAAAACTTTATGGTACTTTAGAAAGTTTTTGTGCCTTTGTGCCTAACAGAATAGTATATGCACAATATAGAATTTGAATCAGCCTCGTCAAAGATGGCAGTGTCAGAGCCGATACCGATCCTGAGTATCTAATCGGCGCACTTCTTTTCAACAGTCAAATTGAAATTGAAATTGCTTGAAACTCAACAGATACATCACATTTATTAGCCAGTAGACGTGCAAAGTTTCAGAAACGGGCAATGTGCAAGGACTAAATAGCGCCACCTTTTGACAAAAGTGGGGTTGTTAGTTTTATCTACAGTTACAAAAATCGGTATATACATTGTACTCCTCAAGCCGGACAACTTTCTAATACATAGTCATTAGCTCGGACCAAGAGGAAGTCAGATATTTTGGTTTGAATATGGTGAGCCTCTCTCTGAGCCTACGTCCCTGTATGGCAAGCCCTTTTAACATTTAAAAGCTAAGTTTGCCTGTCCGGAATTAACATTGTAGATATCAACAACGTCTTTCTGTCTATTCGTAATTACATTTTGGATAGTTTGTATTATCATTTAAGATATCTGTAACATAATTGTGACTAGTCGAAATGACAGAGTATGGCAAGCCGTTTTAACATTTAATCATAAAAGGGCCAAAGCCTTCGGCACCGCCACCCGGGTGCCTTTAGGTAACTAAAGGAACCGGGGTTGCGGTGCCACCGGCTTGGGCCCGCCATCGCTGCTCGCAGCTATATTTATTATTATTATTATTATTTATACGACTATTCGGGCACTTTTGGGGCCCTTAACATGCTCAAAAACTCTTGAAACTTTGCACACGGGTCAGAAACCGCGGCCATCAGAGCCGGGCTGAAGCTGGTACCCGGGCGTGGCAGGGGGGCTCGTCAGCGCCCCCTGGAACGGGGTCCGAACACTTGGTCCATAACTCAAACACGCTTGCATGTAATAATATGAAACTCGGTACACATGTTGATCTCATCGTTTCATCTATACCTCGCGCTTTTACTTTTTACCCCAGCCCAACAGGAAGTCGGCTATTTAGGTTTGTTCGTAAAACACTCGCAATGGAATTTTTAATACTCCTCCTAGAGCTTTGATCCAAATTCGACGAAACTCGGTCAGCGTGAAGTCAAGACATTGAGGATGAAAGTTTGCGAGGGGATTTTTGATATCTCGAACGGTTTGGCCGTGGCGAGGAAACGAAATTATGGCGAGAAACGTGAAACAGGAAGTGTGTCATAACTTCAGCATACATTAACTGATCTTGATGAAACTTCAGCAGTGTGTTCGCTGTAAGAGGACGATCACATGGATGTGACTATTGTGAGTCAAAGTTATAGCGCCACCAACTGGCAGCAGGAAGTGTGTCACTTTCAAAATGCTTTGAAATCACCCTTTATTTTTACCCAACTTGCTACAAACTTCATCTGTATAATGTAAATACACGGCAGATGAAGACATGTGAATGGATTCTTGATATCTTTGAAACTGTTGCTGTGGCAACGAATCAAACTTTACCATTCTTTTAGGATGCTTTTGAGATTCTTAGCATGCTTGAAATTGCATGAAACTCTTCAGACACATCACATTTATTAGCCAGTAGACATGTGCAAAGTTTCAGAGGGCTCAGTAGCGCCACCTTTTGACAAAAGTGGGGTTGTTAATTTTATCCACAGTTACAAAAATCGGTATGTATATTGTACTCCTCGAGCCAGACATTTTTCTAATTTACACTCATTAGCTTGGACCAACAGAAAGTCAGATATGTTTGTTTGAATGTAGAGAAAATCTCAGAATTTTGCCAGTCTCTCAGTGTCTCTCTGTGTGAGTGAGAGGAGGGGCGCCTGTCAGGTTAATTTTAACCCTTTATTTGCTGTGTGCGACTTCTCTGGCATTTTCGGGGGCCTTAACATCCTCTAAAACTCTTGAAACTTTGCACACGGGTCAGAACCCATGGCCATCAGGGCCGGGCTGAAGCTGGTAACCGGGCGTGGCAGGGCGGCTCGACAGCGCCCCCTGGACTGGGATTCGAAAATTTGTCCATAAATCAAACACACTTGCATGAATTAATATGAAACTCGGTACAATTATAGATCACATCAGGCCAAACAACTTTCGTGCTCTAAGTTTTATGACAGTTCAAATGGAAGTTATTTATGAATTATGAATTATGGGTTGTTTGAATAATTGTCCTAGGAGAAATACATCAAATCACAATGCATGTGTTTACCAATCACAACCAAACTCGGTGTGCATGAAGTCAAGACATTGAGGATGCTCAATTCCGGACGGATTTTTGATATCTCGAACGGTCTGGCCGTGGCGAGGAAATGAATTTTATGACTAAAAAAGGACACATAAAGTGTGTTATAACTTTGCTCAATTTACCTACAGTTACAAAACTTACCACGTATATTGTTCTCGTCAAGCCGATCAACTTTCCAATTTAAAGTCATTCGCTCTGAGCAACAGAAAGTCAGATATTGTAGTTTGAATGGATTTATTTCCCCTGCGATTCTCTCTCTCTCTCTCTCTCTCTCTCTCTCTCTCTCTCTCTCTCTCTCTCTCTCTCTGTGTGTGTGTGTGTGTGTGTGTGTGTGTGTGTGTGGGGGAGGGGAGGGCTGTTGTCTGTGTTTATGTGTGTGTGTGTGTGGCTGGCTGCGATTTTTCCTACAAGTCCTTGTCTCTAAGTCCTTGTCTTTTTGCATAACAATTTTGTAACAATATTTTTAAATGACAAAATAGGCATATAACCCCCATCTTTTAAATGTATAGTTTGCTTTAAATAAAAGTAAGATTGTATTTGTAATTGAAGTTGAATGAATTTAAAATTCATGTGCTATATTTCAATATATTTGTTTTCCTTAAGATTTTAAAACACTAACTTCATTCTTATCTGAATTACAAATATTTGTTTCTGTATAAAATAATACTCTGACTAAAAACACATTTGATGTTTTTTTTTTTGGTATTTTTATTTACATGTATTTATGTGTGTGTGTGTGTGTGTGTGTGTGTGTGTGTGTGTGTGTGTGTGTGTGTATAAAGTGCAGGGTTTTTTTAGATAAAGTAGAATTTCTATAACTATGTGTTGAACTAATAAATCACTCTTGTGTGTGTTAAACACAATCTACTTAATACAGACAACTTCATTATAAAGATAAATAACAAATCCAAAAAATATATGATTATAATCTATGACAAAAAAAGCCATTACAAACTATATTAATGGAAAATACACATTGCTCTTTGTATTGTTGTAAAATATTCATGAAAAACAAGATAACAAAAATCAAAAAGATAAATTATTTTAGATATAGCCATGTTTTAAATGTATAGCAGAGATGTTAATTGAGGCAGCAACATACAAACTTTCTAGAACAACATGGACCTGGATAGCTGGTTTTTATGGAGGACAGTGAAGAGGAAGAGGGTGCAAATCAAACAGCTCATTCTCAGACTACACAGCAAACAGCTTAAGTTTTTAGTGCTTTGTTTGAGGTTTTTAGTGCTCTGTCCTATCTATTATCAACATATAATAGATGGAACAGAACAAGAAAGGCAATTAATAATCTGTCATTGCGTCACTGCATTATGATATGAAAGGCTCAGTACAGTGTGGCACAAAACGCTTATGCGCATCCCGAGTGGAGAATGATGCGCTTAAAGCCACATGGAGTTACAGCGCACAGCGCATCGAGTCCGCATTGATGCAAGCTCTACAATACACTCTTTTTGATAGTCAAAGCGGGGGTTACGTTTTTACACGTCGTACAGAATAACCCTAAAGGCACCAAGGTGGCGGTGCCACCGGCTTTATATTAAATATAAATATAGATGTGAGCAGCGATAAAGCGCCAAAGCCGGCGGTACCACCATCCCGGTGCCTTTGGGTAACTAAAGGCATCGGGGTTGCGGTGCCACCGGCTGGGCCCGCAATCGTGCTCGCAGCTATATTTATTTTATTATTT
>NW_024121459.1:39012-61048 GCF_016745375.1 Pimephales promelas
AACACTGTCTATATGGTAGCGATCAAAATAGAGCAAGTCCCATTTGGGCGATGACAAGTGAAAAAAATTATTGTCAGATCCGTTAAACGCTGATACATCCAGTTATGAAAAGTGAGTCATTAAATCATTCATTCAAACTGAGCGTTTAAACATTTTAAATAGACCTCAGCAATTAATATTTTGTCAGAACCTCTAGTAAATTATGTTATTAGGGCCCAAGCCCTGAAAGGGCGAAGGCCCTATTGTTTTCCTTGCGATTATTTTTCTTCTCTATTATTATAATAATTATTATTTTACTACCTTTTGGGCACTTTTGGGGCCCTTAACGTGCTCGAAAACTCTTGAAACTTTGCACACGGGTCAGAACCCGCGGCCATCAGAGCCGGGCTGAAGATGGTACCCGGGCGTGGCAGGGCAGCTCGTCAGCGCCCCCTGGAACGGGGTCCGAACACTTGGTCCATAACTCAAACACGCTTGTATGTAATAATATGAAACTCGGTGCACATGTTGATCTCATCGTTCATATATACCTCATACTATTACTTTTTACCCCAGCCCAACAGGAAGTCGGTTATTTAGGGTTGTTCATAAAACACTCGCAATGGAATTTGAAGTACTACTCCTAGAGAATTCAAACACACGGCACGAAACTCGGTCAGCATGAAGTCAAGGCATTGACGATGAAAGTTTGCGAGGGGATTTTTGATATCTCGAACGGTTTGGCCGTGGCGAGGAAACGAAATTATGGCGAGAAACGTGAAACAGGAAGTGTGTTATAACTTCAGCATACATTAACTGATCTTGATGAAACTTCAGCAGTGTGTTCGCTGTAAGAGGACGATCACATGGATGTGACTATTGTGAGTCAAAGTTATAGCGCCACCAACTGGCAGCAGGAAGTGTGTCACTTTCAAAATGCTTAGATATCACCCTTTTATTTTTACCCGATTTGCTTCAAACTTCATATGTATAATGTAAACATACGGCAGATGTAGACCTGTGAATGGATTCTTGATATCTTTGAAACTGTTGCCGTGGCGACGCATCAAACTTTACCCTTCTTTTAGGATGCTTTTAGGATGCTTTTGAGACCCTTAGCATGCTTCAAATTGCATGAAACTCGACAGACACATCACATTTATTAGCCAGTAGACATGTGCAAAGTTGCAGAAACGGGCGTGGTGAGGGCTCAGTAGCGCCACCTTTTGACAAAAGTGGGGTGGTTAGTTTTAACTAGAGTTACAAAAATTGGTATGTATATTGTACTCCTCGAGCCGGACAACTTTCTAATTGACACTTATTAGCTAGGACCCACAGAAAGTCAGATATTTTTGTTTGAATATGGCCACTCTGAGCCTTTGGCTGGCTGGCTGGCTGGCTGGCTGTCTGTGTGTGTTGTGTGTGTGTGTGTGCAGGGGGAGGGGGCTTAACCATTTCACTGCTGTGTGTATGACCTGCATAAAGAAAATACATTTCTCAAGCCTGGTATTTTTAAATAAGTTTTTATTTTTATTTTTTATAAGTAAAGGCATATAACTAGTTTAATTGTAGTGAATTGACAATAGTTTTATATAATTAGTTTATTAATCAGATTAACTTGGTCAATAAACTTGGTCTGAAAATTTGGTCCATAAATCAAACACACTTGCATGTAATAATATGAAACTTGGTACACATATAGATCTCATCGTTTCATATATACTTCACACTCTTACTTTTTACCCCAGCCCAACAGGAAGTTGGCTATTTAGGGTTGTGTTTAAAACACATGCAATGGAATTTAAATTATTGCTCCTAGAGCACTGAACCAAATTCGACGAAACTCGATCAGCGTGAAGTCAAGACATTAAGGATGAAAAGTGCCACGGGATTTTTGATATCTCGAACGGTTTGGCCGTGGCGAGGAAACGAAATTATGGCGAGAAACATGGAACAGGATGTGTGTTATAACTTCAGCATACATTAACTGATCTTGATGAAACTTCAGCAGTGTGTTCGCTGTAAGAGGACGATCACATGGATGTGACTATTGTGAGTCAAAGTTATAGCGCCACCAACTGGCAGCAGGAAGTGTGTCACTTTCAAAATGCTTTGAAATCACTCTCTTATTTTTAACCGATTTGCTTCAAACTTCATCTGTATAATGTAAATACACGGCAGATGTAGACCTGTGAATGAATTTTTGATATCTTTGATACTGTTGCCGTGGCAACGAAACAAACTTTAACATTCTTTTTGATGCTTTTGGGACTCTTAGCATGCTTGAAATTGCTTGAAACTCAACAGATACATCACATTTATTAGCCAGTAGACATGTGCAACTATGGCAAAAGATTAAAGTAATGTCAAAAAAGTAAACACTAAAAGCCTCATATCTTCTAAAAATGTAATTATACATCATTTGTTTCTAAATTAAATTATACAAATATTATAACTTCCCCAATTTTTCCCTTTTTTCATTTAAGAATTATGTTTACGTTCAAAAACAGCCAGAATTGTTGTAAAATTCAGAAAAAAATAATAATCTGAGTCATACGTAGTGCTATACTGCCCTCTTGTGTTCAATATCAGGTAGGCCTATTGTGTATATTCCCACCGGTTAATCAACGTGTGACTCCGCTGGGACTCGGGAACTTTTAAATCGCTTACTTAAAACCGAAAGTCAAAATACAGATATCCGCACAAGACATTAATGTTGTGGAGTAGAGCGAGCATTTTAAATAAATTCCTATTAAGTAGGATTGAACTAAACAGAAAGAATGTTCACTCTGTTCTGCTGGTTCCTCGCTGGTGGATCATATGATTACTTTGTCATAATCTATGACAAAAATGCTATTATAAACCATATTAATAATAGATAATACACATTGCTCTTATTTTTGAAAAATACATTCATGAAAAACAAGATAACAAAAATCATTAAAAAAAAATATAGCCATGGCTGCTATAAGCAACATATAATTGAAAGGCAATTAATAATCTGTCATTACGTCACTGCATTATGATATTACGGCTCCAATACGGTGCAGCACAAAAGCACTTATGTGCATCCCGAGCGGAGAATGATGTGCTTGAAGCCACATGAAGTTACAGCGCATTGAGTCCGTATTGAAAAGTTCAAAGCACAAAGGAAATACATATTTATGAACAGTGTATTATACATTATCTATCTATGCAATAGTTTATTGAGCCTTTTCTTTTAAAGGTTTTAAATTTCAGTTACTGTGTGCGTGAAGAACAATTATAGTGCTCTGACTCTAGTGTTGTGATCTAACCGACAGCGTCCGACACCCGGTAGAAAGTAACACGATTAAGTTACAGCAATAAAGTCCAGCAAGAAAAAGTTTCTTCATTCGAAAATATAGACCTTTAGACCTTTATCTTAAAGATCCAGTATAATAGGATTAACATTGAATCATTGAAGATCGTTTCATCATTGACTGTAACCGAATGTGACGTGCTGTTTGAATGCTGAATGGAGAATGACTGACAGGCGCAGAGAGGGAAAAGTTTGTGTTCTTGAATTTAATGACTTAAATATTAATTTCTATATCACATAATAGCTTCAGAACACTAATAATACAGTACACAAAAACTTTATGGTACTTTAGAAAGTTTTTGTGCCTTTGTGCCTAACAGAATAGTATATGCACAATATAGAATTTGAATCAGCCTCGTCAAAGATGGCAGTGTCAGAGCCGATACCGATCCTGAGTATCTAATCGGCGCACTTCTTTTCAACAGTCAAATTGAAATTGAAATTGCTTGAAACTCAACAGATACATCACATTTATTAGCCAGTAGACGTGTGCAAAGTTTCAGAAACGGGCATGTGCAAGGACTAAATAGCGCCACCTTTTGACAAAAGTGGGGTTGTTAGTTTTATCTACAGTTACAAAAATCGGTATATACATTGTACTCCTCAAGCCGGACAACTTTCTAATACATAGTCATTAGCTCGGACCAAGAGGAAGTCAGATATTTTGGTTTGAATATGGTGAGCCTCTCTCTGAGCCTACGTCCCTGTATGGCAAGCCCTTTTAACATTTAAAAGCTAAGTTTGCCTGTCCGGAATTAACATTGTAGATATCAACAACGTCTTTCTGTCTATTCGTAATTACATTTTGGATAGTTTGTATTATCATTTAAGATATCTGTAACATAATTGTGACTAGTCGAAATGACAGAGTATGGCAAGCCGTTTTAACATTTAATCATAAAGGGCCAAAGCCTTCGCACCGCTACCCGGTGCCTTTAGGTAACTAAGGAACCGGGGTTGCGGTGCCACCGGCTTGGGCCCGCCATCGCTGCTCGCTAGCAATATAAGGGCCCAAGCCTGAAAGGGCGAAGGCCCTATGCCTTAGTGGGCCCAAGCCCTGAAAGGGCGAAGCCCTATTGCCTGGATTCCCAAGCCTGAAAGGGCGAAGGCCCTATTGCCTAGGATTATTTTTCTTACTAT
Source organism: Pimephales promelas (assembly GCF_016745375.1). Next base: position 43,472 of record NW_024121459.1, read on the forward strand.
TATTATTATAATTATTATTATTTTACTACCTTTTGGGCACTTTTGGGGCCCTTAACGTGCTCGAAAACTCTTGAAACTTTGCACACGGGTCAGAACCCGCGGCCATCAGAGCCGGGCTGAAGCTGGTACCCGGGCGTGGCAGGGCGGCTCGTCAGCGCCCCCTGGAACGGGGTCCGAACACTTGGTCCATAACTCAAACACGCTTGTATGTAATAATATGAAACTCGGTACACATGTTGATCTCATCGTTTCATCTATACCTCGCGCTCTTACTTTTTACCCCAGCCCAACAGGAAGTCGGCTATTGAGGTTTGTTTGTAAAACGCTCGCAATGGAATGTCAAATACTCCTCCTAGAGCTTTGATCCAAATTCGACGAAACTCGGTCAGCGTGAAGTCAAGACATTGAGGATGAAAGTTTGCGAGGGGATTTTTTATATCTCGAACGGTTTGTCCGTGGCGAGGAAACGAAATCATGGCGAGAAACGTGAAACAGGAAGTGTGTTATAACTTCAGCATACATTAACTGATCTTGATGAAACTTCAGCAGTGTGTTCGCTGTAAGAGGACGATCACATGGATGTGACTATTGTGAGTCAAAGTTATAGCGCCACCAACTGGCAGCAGGAAGTGTGTCACTTTCAAAATGCTTTGATATCACCCTTTTATTTTTACCCGATTTGCTTCAAACTTCATATGTATAATGTAAACATACGGCAGATGTAGACCTGTGAATGGATTCTTGATATCTTTGAAACTGTTGCCGTGGCGACGCATCAAACTTTACCCTTCTTTTAGGATGCTTTTAGGATGCTTTTGAGACCCTTAGCATGCTTCAAATTGCATGAAACTCGACAGACACATCACATTTATTAGCCAGTAGACATGTGCAAAGTTGCAGAAACGGGCGTGGTGAGGGCTCAGTAGCGCCACCTTTTGACAAAAGTGGGGTGGTTAGTTTTAACTAGAGTTACAAAAATTGGTATGTATATTGTACTCCTCGAGCCGGACAACTTTCTAATTGACACTTATTAGCTAGGACCCACAGAAAGTCAGATATTTTTGTTTGAATATGGCCACTCTGAGCCTACATGGTGTCTTTGCTGGCTGGCTGGCTGGCTGTCTGTGTGTGTGTGCAGGGGGAGGGGGCTTAACCATTTCACTGCTGTGTGTATGACCTGCATAAAGAAAATACATTTCTCAAGCCTGGTATTTTTTAAATAAGTTTTTATTTTTATTTTTTATAAGTAAAGGCATATAACTAGTTTAATTGTAGTGAATTGACAATAGTTTTATATAATTAGTTTATTAATCAGATTAACTTGGTCAATAAACTTGGTCTGAAAATTTGGTCCATAAATCAAACACACTTGCATGTAATAATATGAAACTTGGTACACATATAGATCTCATCGTTTCATATATACTTCACACTCTTACTTTTTACCCCAGCCCAACAGGAAGTTGGCTATTTAGGGTTGTGTTTAAAACACATGCAATGGAATTTAAATTATTGCTCCTAGAGCACTGAACCAAATTCGACGAAACTCGATCAGCGTGAAGTCAAGACATTAAGGATGAAAAAGTGCCACGGGATTTTTGATATCTCGAACGGTTTGGCCGTGGCGAGGAAACGAAATTATGGCGAGAAACATGAAACAGGATGTGTGTTATAACTTCAGCATACATTAACTGATCTTGATGAAACTTCAGCAGTGTTTTCGCTGTAAGAGACCGATCACATGGATGTGACTATTGTGAGTCAAAGTTATAGCGCCACCAACTGGCAGCAGGAAGTGTGTCACTTTCAAAATGCTTTGAAATCACTCTCTTATTTTTAACCGATTTGCTTCAAACTTCATCTGTATAATGTAAATACACGGCAGATGTAGACCTGTGAATGAATTTTTGATATCTTTGATACTGTTGCCGTGGCAACGAAACAAACTTTAACATTCTTTTTGATGCTTTTGGGACTCTTAGCATGCTTGAAATTGCTTGAAACTCAACAGATACATCACATTTATTAGCCAGTAGACATGTGCAACTATGGCAAAAGATTAAAGTAATGTCAAAAAAGTAAACACTAAAAGCCTCATATCTTCTAAAAATGTAATTATACATCATTTGTTTCTAAATTAAATTATACAAATATTATAACTTCCCCAATTTTTCCCTTTTTTCATTTAAGAATTATGTTTACGTTCAAAAACAGCCAGAATTGTTGTAAAATTCATAAAAAAATAATAATCTGAGTCATACGTAGTGCTATACTGCCCTCTTGTGTTCAATATCAGGTAGGCCTATTGTGTATATTCCCACCGGTTAATCAACGTGTGACTCCGCTGGGACTTGGGAGCTTTTAAATCGCTTACTTAAAACCGAAAGTCAAAATACGGATGTCCGCACAAGACATTAATGGTGTGGAGTAGAGCGAGCATTTTAAATAAATTCCTATTAAGTAGGATTGAACTAAACAGAAAGAATGTTCACTCTGTTCTGCTGGTTCCTCGCTGGTGGATCATATGATTACTTTGTCATAATCTATGACAAAAATGCTATTATAAACCATATTAATAATAGATAATACACATTGCTCTTATTTTTAAAAATACATTCATGAAAAACAAGATAACAAAAATCATAAAAAATATAGCCATGGCTGCTATAAATGTTTGAAATGCATAGGACAGATGTTTAATGACGCAGCAACATATAATTGAAAGGCAATTAATAATCTGTCATTACGTCACTGCATTATGATATTACGGCTCCAATACGGTGCAGCACAAAGCACTTATGTGCATCCCGAGCGGAGAATGATGTGCTTGAAGCCACATGAAGTTACAGCGCATTGAGTCCGTATTGAAAAGTTCAAAGCACAAAGGAAATACATATTTATGAACAGTGTATTATACATTATCTATCTATGCAATAGTTTATTGAGCCTTTTCTTTTAAAGGTTTTAAATTTCAGTTACTGTGTGCGTGAAGAACAATTATAGTGCTCTGACTCTAGTGTTGTGATCTAACCGACAGCGTCCGACACCCGGTAGAAAGTAACACGATTAAGTTACAGCAATAAAGTCCAGCAAGAAAAAGTTTCTTCATTCGAAAATATAGACCTTTAGACCTTTATCTTAAAGATCCAGTATAATAGGATTAACATTGAATCATCTTGAAGATCGTTTCATCATTGACTGTAACCGAATGTGACGTGCTGTTTGAATGCTGAATGGAGAATGACTGACAGGCGCAGAGAGGGAAAAGTTTGTGTTCTTGAATTTAATGACTTAAATATTAATTTCTATATCACATAATAGCTTCAGAACACTAATAATACAGTACACAAAAACTTTATGGTACTTTAGAAAGTTTTTGTGCCTTTGTGCCTAACATAGAATAGTATATGCACAATATAGAATTTGAATCAGCCTCGTCAAAGATGGCAGTGTCAGAGCCGATACCGATCCTGAGTATCTAATCGGCGCACTTCTTTTCAACAGTCAAATTGAAATTGAAATTGCTTGAAACTCAACAGATACATCACATTTATTAGCCAGTAGACGTGCAAAGTTTCAGAAACGGGCATGGTGCAAGGACTAAATAGCGCCACCTTTTGACAAAAGTGGGGTTGTTAGTTTTATCTACAGTTACAAAAATCGGTATATACATTGTACTCCTCAAGCCGGACAACTTTCTAATACATAGTCATTAGCTCGGACCAAGAGGAAGTCAGATATTTTGGTTTGAATATGGTGAGCCTCTCTCTGAGCCTACGTCCCTGTATGGCAAGCCCTTTTAACATTTAAAAGCTAAGTTTGCCTGTCCGGAATTAACATTGTAGATATCAACAACGTCTTTCTGTCTATTCGTAATTACATTTTGGATAGTTTGTATTATCATTTAAGATATCTGTAACATAATTGTGACTAGTCGAAATGACAGAGTATGGCAAGCCGTTTTAACATTTAATCATGAAAGGGCCAAAGCCTTCGGCACCGCCACCCGGGTGCCTTTAGGTAACTAAAGGAACCGGGGTTGCGGTGCCACCGGCTTGGGCCCGCCATCGCTGCTCGCAGCTATATTTATTCTTATATTATTATTATTTTTACTACCTTTTGGGCACTTTTGGGGCCCTTAACGTGCTCGAAAACTCTTGAAACTTTGCACACGGGTCAGAACCCGCGGCCATCAGAGCCGGGCTGAAGATGGTACCCGGGCGTGGCAGGGGGGCTCGTCAGCGCCCCCTGGAACGGGGTCCGAACACTTGGTCCATAACTCAAACACGCTTGTATGTAATAATATGAAACTCGGTACACATGTTGATCTCATCGTTTCATCTATACCTCGCGCTCTTACTTTTTACCCCAGCCCAACAGGAAGTCGGCTATTGAGGTTTGTTTGTAAAACGCTCGCAATGGAATGTCAAATACTCCTCCTAGAGCTTTGATCCACATTCGACGAAACTCGGTCAGCGTGAAGTCAAGACATTGAGGATGAAAGTTTGCGAGGGGATTTTTTATATCTCGAACGGTTTGTCCGTGGCGAGGAAACGAAATCATGGCGAGAAACGTGAAACAGGAAGTGTGTTATAACTTCAGCATACATTAACTGATCTTGATGAAACTTCAGCAGTGTGTTCGCTGTAAGAGGACGATCACATGGATGTGACTATTGTGAGTCAAAGTTATAGCGCCACCAACTGGCAGCAGGAAGTGTGTCACTTTCAAAATGCTTTGATATCACCCTTTTATTTTTACCCGATTTGCTTCAAACTTCATATGTATAATGTAAACATACGGCAGATGTAGACCTGTGAATGGATTCTTGATATCTTTGAAACTGTTGCCGTGGCGACGCATCAAACTTTACCCTTCTTTTAGGATGCTTTTAGGATGCTTTTGAGACCCTTAGCATGCTTCAAATTGCATGAAACTCGACAGACACATCACATTTATTAGCCAGTAGACATGTGCAAAGTTGCAGAAACGGGCGTGGTGAGGGCTCAGTAGCGCCACCTTTTGACAAAAGTGGGGTGGTTAGTTTTAACTAGAGTTACAAAAATTGGTATGTATATTGTACTCCTCGAGCCGGACAACTTTCTAATTGACACTTATTAGCTAGGACCCACAGAAAGTCAGATATTTTGTTTGAATATGGCCACTCTGAGCCTTTGGCTGGCTGGCTGGCTGTCTGTGTGTGTGTGTGTGTGTGTGTGTGCAGGGGGAGGGGGCTTAACCATTTCACTGCTGTGTGTATGACCTGCATAAAGAAAATACATTTCTCAAGCCTGGTATTTTTTAATAAGTTTTTATTTTTATTTTTTATAAGTAAAGGCATATAACTAGTTTAATTGTAGTGAATTGACAATAGTTTTATATAATTAGTTTATTAATCAGATTAACTTGGTCAATAAACTTGGTCTGAAAATTTGGTCCATAAATCAAACACACTTGCATGTAATAATATGAAACTTGGTACACATATAGATCTCATCGTTTCATATATACTTCACACTCTTACTTTTTACCCCAGCCCAACAGGAAGTTGGCTATTTAGGGTTGTGTTTAAAACACATGCAATGGAATTTAAATTATTGCTCCTAGAGCACTGAACCAAATTCGACGAAACTCGATCAGCGTGAAGTCAAGACATTAAGGATGAAAAAGTGCCACGGGATTTTTGATATCTCGAACGGTTTGGCCGTGGCGAGGAAACGAAATTATGGCGAGAAACATGAAACAGGATGTGTGTTATAACTTCAGCATACATTAACTGATCTTGATGAAACTTCAGCAGTGTTTTCGCTGTAAGAGACCGATCACATGGATGTGACTATTGTGAGTCAAAGTTATAGCGCCACCAACTGGCAGCAGGAAGTGTGTCACTTTCAAAATGCCGTGGCAACGAACAAAACTTTAACATTATTTTTTGATGCTTTTGGGACTCTTAGCTTGCTTGAAATTGCTTGAAACTCAACAGATACATCACATTTATTAGCCAGTAGACATGTGCAACTATGGCAAAAGATTAAAGTAATGTCAAAAAAGTAAACACTAAAAGCCTCATATCTTCTAAAAATGTAATTATACATCATTTGTTTCTAAATTAAATTATACAAATATTATAACTTCCCCAATTTTTCCTTTTTTTCATTTAAGAATTATGTTTACGTTCAAAAACAGCCAGAATTGTTGTAAAATTCATAAAAAAATAATAATCTGAGTCATACGTAGTGCTATACTGCCCTCTTGTGTTCAATATCAGGTAGGCCTATTGTGTATATTCCCACCGGTTAATCAACGTGTGACTCCGCTGGGACTTGGGAGCTTTTAAATCGCTTACTTAAAACCGAAAGTCAAAATACGGATGTCCGCACAAGACATTAATGGTGTGGAGTAGAGCGAGCATTTTAAATAAATTCCTATTAAGTAGGATTGAACTAAACAGAAAGAATGTTCACTCTGTTCTGCTGGTTCCTCGCTGGTGGATCATATGATTACTTTGTCATAATCTATGACAAAAATGCTATTATAAACCATATTAATAATAGATAATACACATTGCTCTTATTTTTGAAAAATACATTCATGAAAAACAAGATAACAAAAATCATTAAAAAAAAATAATAGGCATGGCTGCTATAAAGCAACATATAATTGAAAGGCAATTAATAATCTGTCATTACGTCACTGCATTATGATATTACGGCTCCAATACGGTGCAGCACAAAGCACTTATGTGCATCCCGAGCGGAGAATGATGTGCTTGAAGCCACATGAAGTTACAGCGCATTGAGTCCGTATTGAAAAGTTCAAAGCACAAAGGAAATACATATTTATGAACAGTGTATTATACATTATCTATCTATGCAATAGTTTATTGAGCCTTTTCTTTTAAAGGTTTTAAATTTCAGTTACTGTGTGCGTGAAGAACAATTATAGTGCTCTGACTCTAGTGTTGTGATCTAACCGACAGCGATTAAGTTACAGCAATAAAGTCCAGCAAGAAAAAGTTTCTTCATTCGAAAATATAGACCTTTAGACCTTTATCTTAAAGATCCAGTATAATAGGATTAACATTGAATCATTGAAGATCGTTTCATCATTGACTGTAACCGAATGTGACGTGCTGTTTGAATGCTGAATGGAGAATGACTGACAGGCGCAGAGAGGGAAAAGTTTGTGTTCTTGAATTTAATGACTTAAATATTAATTTCTATATCACATAATAGCTTCAGAACACTAATAATACAGTACACAAAAACTTTATGGTACTTTAGAAAGTTTTTGTGCCTTTGTGCCTAACAGAATAGTATGCACAATATAGAATTTGAATCAGCCTCGTCAAAGATGGCAGTGTCAGAGCCGATACCGATCCTGAGTATCTAATCGGCGCACTTCTTTTCAACAGTCAAATTGAAATTGAAATTGCTTGAAACTCAACAGATACATCACATTTATTAGCCAGTAGACATGTGCAAAGTTTCAGAAACGGGCATGTGCAAGGACTAAATAGCGCCACCTTTTGACAAAAGTGGGGTTGTTAGTTTTATCTACAGTTACAAAAATCGGTATATACATTGTACTCCTCAAGCCGGACAACTTTCTAATACATAGTCATTAGCTCGGACCAAGAGGAAGTCAGATATTTTGGTTTGAATATGGTGAGCCTCTCTCTGAGCCTACGTCCCTGTATGGCAAGCCCTTTTAACATTTAAAAGCTAAGTTTGCCTGTCCGGAATTAACATTGTAGATATCAACAACGTCTTTCTGTCTATTCGTAATTACATTTTGGATAGTTTGTATTATCATTTAAGATATCTGTAACATAATTGTGACTAGTCGAAATGACAGAGTATGGCAAGCCGTTTTAACATTTAATCATAAAGGGCCAAAGCCTTCGGCACCGCCACCCGGGTGCCTTTAGGTAACTAAAGGAACCGGGGTTGCGGTGCCACCGGCTTGGGCCCGCCATCGCTGCTCGCAGCTATATTTATTTATTATTATTATTATTATACGACTATTCGGGCACTTTTGGGGCCCTAAACATGCTCAAAAACTCTTTAAACTTAGCACACGGGTCAGAACCCGCGGCCATCAGGGCCGGGCTGAAGATGGTACCCGGGCGTGGCAGGGGGACTAGACAGCGCCCCCTGGAACGGGGTCCGAAAAGTTGGTCCATAACTCAAACACGCTTGCATGTAATAATATGAAACTCGGTGCACATGTTGATCTCATCGTTCATATATACCTCATACTATTACTTTTTACCCCAGCCCAACAGGAAGTCGGTTATTTAGGGTTGTTCATAAAACACTCGCAATGGAATTTGAAGTACTACTCCTAGAGAATTCAAACACACGGCACGAAACTCGGTCAGCATGAAGTCAAGGCATTGACGATGAAAGTTTGCGAGGGGATTTTTGATATCTCGAACGGTTTGGCCGTGGCGAGGAAACGAAATTATGGCGAGAAACGTGAAACAGGAAGTGTGTTATAACTTCAGCATACATTAACTGATCTTGATGAAACTTCAGCAGTGTGTTCGCTGTAAGAGGACGATCACATGGATGTGACTATTGTGAGTCAAAGTTATAGCGCCACCAACTGGTAGCAGGAAGTGTGTCACTTTCAAAATGCTTTGAACTCACCCTTTTATTTTTACCCGATGTGCTTCAAACTTAATCTGTATAATGTAAATACATAGCAGATGAAGACCTGTGAATGGATTCTTGATATCTTTGATACTGTTGCCGTGGCAACGCATCAAACTTTAAAATTCTTTTTTTTTATGATTTTGAGACTCTTAGCGGCTTTTGGGGCCCTTAACGGGTTTGAAAACTCTTGAAACTTTGCACACAGGTCAGATCCCACAGCCATCAGAGCCGGGCTGAAGATGGTACCTGGGTGTGGCAGGGGGGCTAGACAGCGCCCCCTGGAACGGGGTCCGAACACTTGGTCCATAAATCAAACACGCTTGCATGTAATAATATGAAACTCGGTACACATGTTGATCTCATCGTTTCATCTATACCTCACGCTCTTACTTTTTACCCCAGCCAAACAGGAAGTCGGCTATTGAGGTTTGTTTGTAAAACGCTCGCAATGGAATGTGCAATACTCCTCCTAGAGAATTCAAACACACGGCACGAAACTCGGTCAGCATGAAGTCAAGGCATTGAGGATGAAAGTTTGCGAGGGGATTTTTGATATCTCGAACGGTTTGGCCGTGGCGAGGAAACAAAATTATGGCGAGAAACGTGAAACAGGAAGTGTGTTATAACTTCAGCATACATTAACTGATCTTGATGAAACTTCAGCAGTGTGTTCACTGTAAGAGGCTGATTACATGGATGTGACTATTGTGAGTCAAAGTTATAGCGCCACCAACTGGCAGCAGGAAGTGTGTCACTTTCAAAATGCTTTGATATCACCCTCTTATTTTTAACCGATTTGCTTCAAACTTCATCTGTATAATGTAAAAATACAGCAGATGTAGACCTGTGAATGGATTCTTGATATCTTTGATACTGTTGCTGTGGCAACAAATCAAACTTTAACATTCTTTTTTGATACTTTTGGGACTCTTAGCATGCTTGAAATTGCTTGAAACAGATAGATACAGATAGCTCGACAGATACATCACATTTATTAGCCAGTAGGCATGTGCAACTTTGGCAAAAGATTAAAGTAATGTCAAAAAAGTAAACACTAAAAGCCTCATATCTTCTAAAAATGTAATTATACATCATTTGTTTCTAAATTAAATTATACAAATATTATAACTTCCCCAATTTTTCCCTTTTTTCATTTAAGAATTATGTTTACGTTCAAAAACAGCCAGAATTGTTGTAAAATTCATAAAAAAATAATAATCTGAGTCATACGTAGTGCTATACTGCCCTCTTGTGTTCAATATCAGGTAGGCCTATTGTGTATATTCCCACCGGTTAATCAACGTGTGACTCCGCTGGGACTCGGGAACTTTTAAATCGCTTACTTAAAACCGAAAGTCAAAATACAGATATCCGCACAAGACATTAATGTTGTGGAGTAGAGCAAGCATTTTAAATAAATTCCTATTAAGTAGGATTGAACTAAACAGAATGAACGTTCACTCTGTTCTGCTGGTTCCTCGCTGTTGGCGCGCACAGTTATGAATGCTTGTGCAGCCATGAGTTTTAGTTTAATTTTAAAATTAGCGCAATTTCGGGATTTGTATTATTTGAATTTATTTTTAAAAAACACAATGTTGAGTTTTATTGTAACACTGTTTAATCGCGCCCACGGTTATATTTTGTATATTATATATAATTATAATGTATTTCTGTATAAAATAATACTACAATAAAAAACACATTTGTGACCGACCTGATCCAGCAAAATTAGTCACAGTGACCCAAATTTAAAAATTGAGATTTTGATATTAATGGAAAGAGGACACTGTAAGCTTTCAAATGATACCTTGGTCATACCTTGAATGGTTGTAAAGATATACAGATTTGAATTCTGGTCGTCTGCCCTTTTTTTCCAATTGAAAACCTAAGAAAATCGCTTTAAAATTTTTTTTGCCCGTTTTTTTTTTTTTTTTTTTTTTTTTTGATATCTTTCAAAATCCATAGCATTTTAAGGGATAAACTATTTATTTTATATAGCTTAATTTGACCAAATAGATTAACATATATAAATGCAATTTAACGAGGCTGAAACTCAACTTATTTTTAATTTTTTGAAAAATAAATAATTAAAAAGTCACTTTTACAAAAATGTTCTAAAATCAGAAAGATTGAAGAGGAGTCAGAGAGAAATTCAGTTTTCATACGGATTAGCCCACATAAGCAGAGAGCAGTCTGTTTTCTTTCATTTTGAATGGTTGTCTTTAAAAGTAGACATTTCAATATATATGTCTGTGAGGATACCTTATACGCTGACTTTCGGTTCATGAGACAAGCTTCAGTTCACGTGCCGCGCGTCTCCGCGTCGTGATTAGGCCTAGCCTATTGTCTGCAATTTATTTCTTATTATTAAATCCTAGTAATTGGTTGATGAAACATTGATTTAAATTAAGATAATTATTTTAAAACGAAATTTACTTTAAAGAAAGGCTTTGTGCTTGCATGTTTAAGCTATGTGAAAGTTTTAGTGCTGCTTCCAGAGAACGGTCACGTTCGGATTGTTTTTCCTCATAAATGCGAACACGGAAAATAAAATAAAGATTTTATGTTCTGGAGAGAGTCAACCCTTCTTCATCCGGTGAGTATTACTTTTGGTTTGTGCAGTGTGGTTCACATAGGCCAATTTATTAAAATATTTAATTATCTGGGAATTGGATCTCCTCCATAATGCTGAAATTGCCCAATTTTAAAAAATTTAGTAATAATTTAAGTTTTGTGGTGTAAGTCTACGTATTTTATAATGTTAACTTCAAATAATACTAATAGTAATTTAAAGATGTTGTAGCTAGCATTGGGTCTGGACGTGAAGGATAACTTCGGGAGTTGAAGGGACGTGTCGGTGTCGTGATTCTGTCTTCTCACACCGCGACACAGGTTCGTGGATCTGAGTGTCGCGATCGTTACAGCCTTACATAGGCTATATTCTTCTTGCAGATAAATATACTCACGCAGTTTAGGTTAGAAGCCTCCAGTGAGTTCAACGTTTCAGGGGATACCCGGGAAATGCTCAGAGGTGACGAGGGGAGTTGAGAAGAGCAATGTTTATTTCAGCGAATTTAAAGCTTTGACAACTTTAATCGTTATTTAAATACCTTTACTCAATTATCTCGACTACGAAACCCTGTGAGATTATTTTTGAATGTCTGTTCTTTGAAATTAGCAAAAAAAAAATATATATATTTTTTTTTTTTGTTATTTCATGGTTTTTCCATATAATCGGCCCATATCTTAAAATGGAAGGTTGCAACTTCCGACTCATTTCGCCAGAGCGGGTCACATTTGATTTTTATTTTTTAAACAATGTAATGTGTAACCTAAAAATAAACAGATTATTTGATAAATGGTATATTTAAATCTGCATATTGTAGCCTAATATCTGCAGGGCAGCCTAGTCTTAATAAATGTATGCTTCATTTTTCATTAGTAAATTTGATCAATAAATTCAATAATTTAGAATAATAAGACACTATAGGGCTGTTACCCTAGGTAAGGCTGATCAAATTAAATCGGTTACACAATAATGTTACGAGATTGGTTTAACAGGAGTCAATTAAAAATCGCTGTAAAGAACGATACTTTTAAACATAACCCTAAATCACCATAAGGTGTCGCCAGATGACCGTCTTAATGAACGAGTCATGGATTCAAAATGCTGAATCATTCAGTAATGAGAAAACACATGAGATGCGCGATGGGTCGCTGTGATCTTTGTTTAACTATTTTCTCTGCTGAAACAGAAAAAAGTCAATATTGCATCTAAAAAGTCAATATTGCATCTAAAATGTAAGTGACTTGACTTGTGTGTGTGACTATGTTTGTTGTAGTGATAAGAGTTGCACCCTTGTTAAAGTTTAAGGCCTTGTGTTTTTGGATATATATCTTTCTTTCTTTTTTTTTTCTTTTTTTACAAAATATGCATATAACCCATATATTTTAGATTTATTATTTGCTTTAAATTAAATTAAGATTGTATTTTTGGTAATTGAACCTGAATGAATTTAAAAATGAATGTGCTATATTTCAGATCATATTTGTTTTTTCTTAAAATTTGAACTAACTTTATTCTCAGCTGAATTATAAATATTTTATTTCTGTATGAATTAAAAATTTGATTTTTTCTTTTTTAATCAATGTAGAATGTGTAACTGAAATATAAACAGATTAGGGCTCTGTTCGAGGACAAGTAACTAAAACCAATGCGACATGATGAATGTTTGTTTCCCAAACCATCTCAGAGTAACAGCTTACTTTTCTTTCTTACTATATTCTTTCTTACTATAAACTGTGCTGAAGAGCTTGCATCAGTCAAAGCAGGGTTACATTTTGCATGTCGTGCACAATAAACCTAAAGGCACCAGGGTGGCGGTGCCACCGGCTTCATATATATATGTATATACAGTATATATATATATATATATATATAGCTAGCTGTGATCCGCGATGAAGGGCCAAAGCCAGTGGCATGGCCACCCTGGTGCTTTTAGGTAACTAAGGAACCGGGGTTGCGGTGCCACCGGCTTGGGCCCTTCATCGCTGCTCGCAGCTATATTTTTAAATTTGTGATCCTCAATGCATCCAGAATGGTGCAGCTCTAACCTCACACTTCTAGAACAAACATTGTGTTATGCCTAGTACTTGCTAAATATAAACTTAGTTGAGAAATGTTATAAATGACTGGTTGTCCTGTAAGGTCATGCAAATATAAAACAGTGGATGCAGCAATGCAGTCAAACACTGACTACTGGTAGTGTTCCTTTCCAAACCTGGCCTTTGCCCACCTGATCTGTTTATCTTTTTGCCATTGTTTTAGTATCTCTGTGTGTCTGCTTTCACACTGTAGCTCTAATTGACTAAATTAATTTATTCACAGATTTAAAATTAAAGTAAAAGGCTGCTTTTCTCATATTCAGAGTCAGACAGTGGTGTGTTAGGGCTAGGAGAAAAAATCGATTCACCTAGATATCGGATTTTTATTATTATTACAGAAGCGATAGTAATTCAAATGCAATTGCTTTATTTTCCATCCTTGCTTCTGGATGAGGTTGACAAAAGTCATAGATGCACTAGAGCTGTGTCCGAAATCGAATACTATATAGTATGTGAAAAACACTACGCGAGCAGAGTAGTATGTCCGAAATCATAGAACAAAAACAGTAGGCGAAAAGTACACATATGACCTACTACTTCTGGCGAGATTCTGAAGTGCGCATACAATGGACACTTTACTATCCCATGATGCCACGGGAGAGTTGTCGTCGTTATATTTGAAAATGGTGGAAATCGGAGACGCGGCTGTAACGTTAGGAGATACACATGCGTATCTCTATTGATTCATTCATGTTTATTTATCGATGGTAATATCACAAGCAAATAAATGTCTTTTTCCTTGCCAAAAATCAACATCTGTCATTGTTCATAGGGGTTGTGTGTGTGTTTTATGAGGTAAAATTTATTAGATAAATAAATGTTATTTGAGAAATTCCGCAAAGGGCGTGATCTGCGAGCAGCTGACCGACGCCTCCTCTTGATTGTCGGCTCGGACGACGTAAAAACGCAGATGAAGACAGAAAGCAGAACTAAAAACAGCGCGAAGTTGGTGCAGTCACTGGAATGGGCTCTTTAAATTATAGCACTGTTGTGACAACAACATGGCGCATGTAGTACGTCCGGACTCATTCATACTACCCATATTCATACTATATAGAACTACTTTTTTTAACGGTCGTGAAGTACGTTCTTATTTAAACATAGTACCTACTCACATAGTACTCGATTTCGGACGCAGCGTAGATGTCGCAAGCATGCGTCAAAACGGCCGCCATCTTGGAACAGGGGTCTTGTCATAGGAAGTAGCTCTAGGTAACGCTGCTATCTCCGCCTGTACTTCAAATTCATATATTTTCTGACTTTTGTGCTGCATATGGATGGTCACTAGCCTGGATGCCAGCCCGAACTCCGGCCACAACATTTTTTTGGTGGGGAAGTTCAGTCTGGACTCGATCCATTGAGGAGTAATTATGATCAGACAAGAAATGAACGGGGCAATCAAATTGCCAGGGCGGGCTTTATACGATGATGGACAGGTATCAAAGAGCACTTAACTGTCTGATTTCCCTCAGAGATGACTGCAGCTGGAGAATTGAGATGTATAGATTCCTCTGTCGCAACAGCGCATTAATTATAATAGACAAACAGAGAACTGCAATCAAGGCATTTGTCGATCGGAAAGATATTTTTGGCGTCCTTCCAACATGATTCAGGAAAAGTGTAACTTATCAGCTGGCTCTGACGGTCACTAAGTTAAGAAGATGGGACGTAATGAAAAGCCTGTGGTCGTTGTGGTTTCTCCTTTGGTGGCACTCATGGAGAGAGAAGCAACAATCGTTATTTAACTTCTAAAATAAGTAAGTTCTGAATCTGTAGTTGAAAACTGCGCTATGCAAAGGAGTTGACTTACTGCGTTGCTCTGATTGGTTGTAGGTTTACCGACTATCCAATTATCCAATTGAGTGCAGAGGTTTTTTTTTTTTTCCTGGTTCGGTTAAGACACGCCTCATAATCAAAGCCCAACTGAACGGTATCAGACTCATTTTCTTATTAGAAAATGAGTATGACGAAGTCAGGCTAGATGGTCACACAAATGAAATCTGAATTAGGAAGATTTTTTTTTTCTTCTTCTCTGGACTCAATGATACATGTCTGACCATTGGAACTAACCAAAACAACTAGAAAATCGCATTCAGGACGATTTATGGTGATTTTATTTCCGTAAGTCCGTTGCCTACATTGCCGCTTATGTGTTAAAGAGGAGGGGCCCCGCTGTTCCATGATGGCGGCTCTATTGACGCATTCGTTCCAATGAACTGCCGTAGCCAAGGCAACATCTAGTGCAGAAGTTAGCATCTTTCGTTCCAGCAGAGGATGAAATGTGTCGTTGTCTTTGAGTGTTAAAGTGACATAATATCCCAAGTGGACGCGTGATCGTGACGTGAGACTGAATGCACAGAAAAGCCCTCGCGCTCCTCATATGCAGAGAGAGAGAGATAAGACATCTTTAAAAGACCGATCTCGATTTAAACACCTACGATTTCATCTGTCTAATATCAAACCTTTGACAAATCATATCGCAACATTCACATCTGTGTTGCCGCTGACCCAGAGAGAGCCGTCATGAAACAGCTTCACAAACAGTCTTTTCAACCTCGTAGTATCATTATTTCTGTGATACAATAGTTCAAATTATCATAGAAGTACTTGGATAAAAGTTCAGATATAAACACTTATCAGCATAAAATAGCGCATTTTTGATTACATTGTTTCGCCTCTAAGTGGTGACAAGTGACTGTTAAAAAATGTATTTGTTATTGAAAGATTTATTCAAGAGATTTTAGTTTATATTAGGGATGCACCGAAATGAAAATTCTTGGCCGAAACCGAAAACCGAAAAAGAGGAAACCAAGGCCGAAAACCGAAAACCGAAACACCGAAAGAAATTATGCCAATTATTAGTATCATTGCATTTATGGCTATGACTGTGTACAAACTTTACTAAAATCAAGGCATTGCAATTGCATAAATTAATATAACATTTTCAAAGAATAAATCAATTACAAATTATGCAAATATATATTTAGCACAATGCACAGTATAAAATAAAATTCAAACTAAAATGTTTAACTTGACCCCACTTATGTGTACACTAAATAATAATCTACTGGCCTGCAGAAAGGTTTTAAAATGAAATGTTCTCTCAAAAACAAAGCCAACCGCAAACTTCTCATCACATTAGCACCCAGTTTGCAGGTCTAAATTAGTTACATTTTTAAAAATGTAGCATACAATAGCATAAAAAGCCTTTTTAAATGAACAATGGTCCATGTTTAATACAAATGATGAAACTTAATGAAACATGTTTAGTGAATGTAGAAAATATTTAAGAGAGCATTAATTTAGTTCTATACATACATGTTCCCATATACATATTTTTTTTTGTAATGTCACAAGTAATAATCTCAGGGTTTACAGGGTTTTACACGATTATTTTTTTATTGGTGGTGGAATACTAAAAAATAAACATTGTCATGTATTTATCGGTCTTCTTCTCGCCGATTCCTGATGGTTAGAGGACAGTTACTTTACTTGAGTCGTCCCCTGTCGTTTCAAGGAATAGTACAACGGAGAGCGCGTCAAGTATAAACGCCTCGACCGTTTGGAGCGGTGCACGCGCTGTTTGTGGAGACTCGCCGCTGCCTTGTTTACTTTCGCCTTCCTGCTCTAAAACAATGCGTGCCGCCATGACGACGACTCCGGTTCCGAGCGGGTCAAGAGCGCTGCGCCCGCTGTCTGTGGAGACTCGCGCTGCCTTGTTTATACTTTCGCCTGCCTCCGCAGCGCGTGTCTCCACAGACAGCGCGCGCACCGCTCTTGACTCGCTCGGAACCGGAGTGGTCGTCATGGCGGCACACATTGTTTATAGGTGGATAAACAAGGTTTCCGTCTCATGGCGGGTTCAGATACACTGAAATACGTCCACACCGCAGACATGTTGCTTCAGACAAGCACGTGCAGGTCGCGGTTTCTGTTTGCGTCATCACAACATTTCGGCCGTATTGTTTCGGTGATAAAAGTCTTTCGGCCGAAAACCGAAAATGCACTTTTGGGCCATTTTCGGCCGAAAATTTTCGGCGGCCGAATATTCGGTGCATCCCTATTAAACATAGTACCTACTCACATAGTACTCTATTTCGGACGCAGCGTAGATGTCGCAAGCATGCGTCAAAACGGCCGCCATCTTGGAACAGGGGTCTTGTCATAGAAAGTAGCTCTAGGTAACGCTGCTATCTCTGCCTGTACTTCAAATTCATATATTTTTCTGACTTTTGTGCTGCATATGGATGGT
>NW_024121460.1:0-11160 GCF_016745375.1 Pimephales promelas
TGCATTGGTATCCATCAGGAGAGTAAGGGACCTGCACGCACTCTCTGTTGACGAAGTGTGCCTGGAGTTCGGGCCGGCTTACTCTCACGTATTCCTGAGACCCCGCCTGGATATATGCCCAGGTTCCTACCACTCCCCTCCGGGACCTGGTGGTGAACCTGCAAGCGCTGCCCCTGGAGGAGGCAGACCCAGCCTTGGCACTGCTCTGTCCGGTACGTGCTCTCCGCACCTATGTCGACAGAACGCAGTGTTCAGGACCTCAGACCAGCTCTTTGTCTGTCATGGGGGGAGCCAGAAGGGAAGGGCTCTCTCAAAGCAACGGCTGTCCCACTGGATAGTGGATGCCATTGCTTTGTCTTACCAGCAGCAAGGCCTTCCGTGCCCCCTTGGTGTGACGGCCCATTCCACTCGGAGTGTAGCCTCCTCTTGGGCTTTAGCGCACGGCGCCTCGCTAACAGACATCTGCAGAGCTGCAGGCTGGGCGACACCCAACACCTTCGCCAGATTCTGTAATCTGCGAATTGAGCCGGTATCCTCTCACGTACTCGTTTCGGCCAGTTCTGGATCCGCTCAGGTGTCTTCGCTTGCTCGCCACTCCACTCCCCGGACTGGATAAGTGCGATATTTCCTCAGTTCTTCCATTGAAGTCTGAGTCCTCCAGCACCGACGATGCGGCACCACTGCGTTGCTCTGGATGCTAGCTAGGTGCCTCCATGCGCACGGTTCCCCATGGTAACCGTCTCATGTGTATTATCCACTGTTAGCCTCTCTGAGCATGTGTCTTCCCTTGGCAAGCCATCTGCCACCCCTGGAGTTTAAATCAGTAGCCACCTGCGGTTTGGTACTCCAGTGTTCCATATGCGTTCTATGTGGCCATATGTGTATTCTTAAGTCCTCCCTTCGGTAGGCAGCTGGTAGCATGTCCCCTTCGGGATATGTTTCCCAGTGACCTTGGTAATCCTGTGTCAAAGTCGGATCCCCAAGAAAAAAAAAAAAGAAGGTAAGGCTCGGGGTTCAGTCTTCGCAGGGCACTGGAAGACAGCTTGAAGATGGCGTGATGGCACAGACCCCCAATCTCCGTCACTTCTGACGTAACTCGAAGTGACTACGATAGGGAACGTCTCGGTTACGTATGTAACCCTCGTTCCCTGAGTAGGGAACGGAGACGTTACGTCTCCCTGCCACTTCTGCTGTATCCTGGGGTAGAGGCCGAGTTCAGTCTTGGCTCCTCAGCGAAGACATACTGCGGTTGCGTTCACTTCCTCCTTTTATACTCACGGAGTAGGGCGGAGTACGCTATGCAAATTTCCGCAGCCCCAAGGCATTGCATGCCATTGGCTCGTGTTTTAATACTCGAAGAGGATTGGCTTTCTATGCGAAACCCCCAATCTCCGTCACTTCTGACGTAACGTCTCCGTTCCCTTACTCAGGGAACGAGGGTTACATACGTAACCGAGACGTTCTCTCTAGATGAGGGAACGAGCATTGCGTAAGCTAGCTTACGCTACGGGAAAGATTCATCTTACATCAGTCAAGTTGTCATAGTTTTTGTCAAACAAGTTGTGAATTTGTTGTAACATTAAAACAGGAGATCATGACTTACTCCGTGCTCCAAGTGATGTTCGGAGCTCCAGTGATTAGTTTCATCTGTGGGACGGGTGAAGAAACTTTCGGAAGATGTTGTAACAGAATCATATGAACAATTCCAGATATGCTTTTTTTCATTGGTTGTTGCGTTAAATTTTACCCAGATACAATAGTGCCCTTTTCTGATTGGCTATTAAGTAGCACTTCTCTTTTTTTGATTGGCTGATGCGTAGCAGGGTCGACTGCTGAACTCCAGGCGAGACGCGCTTGATTCTCACGTGAGAGCGGCGCGGCCAGAGAAATTGCGTATATTAAATATATTATTAAGTTTTTCCGCATGAGAAATACAATGTGTGACGGGAGTGTGAGACAAAAGACTGAAACGAGTGACTGTCATGCTCAATGCGTGACACACTATAAAAAAAATATTTCACACTGACTCCACATTTAGGGGGGCCACAAGGGGGTCCAAGCATGTTGTCGCAGGGGCACTGGCCCCCCAGGCCCCCGCCTAGAACCGCCACTGCTCACACACACACACACACACACACACACTTTCTCTCTCTCTCAAGAAGCAAAAACATGACTGCTAAAGGTTGTATCAGCGATGGCGGGGTAACATCACTTAACATCACGAGTGATATTCCCTTAGGCCACGCCCCCTTGTCTCCCCAAAGTATTATAAGCAATCATGCGCATCCCGTGTGCAGAATGATGCACTTGAAGCAACACCAAGTCACAGCACGCAACGCTTCACATTGAAAAGAACATAGCGAAGGGATGGTATCTATAATCTATGCTTAGTAGGGCTGCACGATTTGGGAAAATGTCATATTGCCATTATTGAGCCAATATTGCAATTGCGATTTGCGACTCCGATATAATAAAATGGTTTCATGAGTCCAACTTGCTTGGTTCTAAAGTAAAATGCACACACAGATTAATGTTTATTTCTCAACTCAAACTAAAAACAACAACAACAATAAATGATTGATAACACCTATAATGATCAATAAACCATCAACCAAACCAACATTACAGTGATTCCATCAATTGAAAGCCATCAACTTTTAAAAAAATTATTAGGCTTAAAAAAAATATATAACAGCTTTTAAATTAAGTGAACTTCAAACAATCCCCACATAAACCCATAATAAAAAACATATTTACCTGTGCCCTTCCTGTCTTAACAGGTACAGAAATTGAATAAAGTTATCAAACAGTCTGCGCTGCCTGAATCATAAATTATATATATAATAATCCTTATTAAAGCTACAAAAGTTCTTTACTCAAGATCAGTGAGTAATTTTCTAATTTCCCTTTGTTCTTTTAACTTTACTGAAAGAACGCTTTATTCGCTGCTGGCCCTTTAAGAGCACCCGTTGCCGAGACGCGGATCTCACACGCGCCTCATAGCACAACTCTTTTCATCCATAGACTTTTCTTATGTTATGAAGATACTAGACAAAACCACATTTTGGCATAATTGTGTGTGCTATTGTTCGTTCAAGCTCGAAAGAGAACTGTTTATTCTGGGCTGGCACACGGTCAGTGCATGCGCATTATGCGAGTCTCATCTATTCTAATCTAGGGCACTCACAGGCAGCTTTTCACTTCTTGTCGTGCAAAATGCGAAAAGGCATTTGAACCAATAAGAGGGGGATCTTGTAACACTAGTCAAAGGATGACAAAAAAGAAGAGATGCTGCGCTAATAGCCCTACTTTGTTTATTTCATATAAAATCGCGGCATTTTGCGTTATATAATTGCATAGGTTTGAGATCGCTATTACGACTGCGATATAATTAATCGTGCAGCACTAATGCTTAGTGTATTCTAAAGGGCAATAAACTCCACTCCAGCAAGATAGTCATTTTATGCAAATCATAGACCTTTATGCCTTATCTACAAATAAAGTATAATATTGGGAACATTGATCTTGAAGAGAGTGTCGTCGTGTTACTGTCGCAACCGAACGCGACGCGCTAATGCTGATGCATGGAGAATGACTGAGGCGAGATGACTTTCCGTTAACTTTAACTTAGAGACTAAAATATTAATTTTACCACACATTAAGCTATTGAATGACTTTAGAAGTCTTGGAATATAGTGTGAAAACTTGATTGTGCTTTACAGTTTTTTATGCCTTTAGTGGGGCTTAACAAAATAACACAATATGCAGAATGTCGGACGTCACTTATAGGCTAAACTGTTTTTATAGATAAAACTATTTACATTCGGCAGTCATGAAAACAAATCTCAGATAACGGTTGACTAGGTAACAATGTGTAATTTTGCGCCGGAGTTCTCCTTTAACTTACATTAGCTAGCTAACTACGAACGAGCTAACCAGATAACATTAACAAATTGACAAGCACTTACGGGCAGAATGGCTCTTCAAATGACGGACGAAATTGGAGGTTGTCATCTGACTGTCCGCGATCTTAACGTTGCATGTCTTGCAAAGCGCTGTTCTTTTGCCATCTTGTTGTAAGAAATTCTTGAATCCAAAAGCGACGACGACCCTCGTTATCCCTCCGGCTGACATGTTGATGTGATCTGATGTAAGTGGGCGTGGTGTGCGCGTAAGGTATGAGAAGGCATGACTGATGATCTCTGATCCAGTCATGACAGCGCTATTCTCAGCCTGCGCTCCAGCTGGATCAACTTTATTTTTTTTTACATAATTTATATATTTTATATTCAAACTGAAAACATGATGTGATTAACACTCAAGTCATATTATTACATGCAAGTGTGTTTGATTTATGGACCAAATTTTCAGATCAAGTTTATGGACCAAGTTAATTTAATTAATAAACTAATTATATAAAACTATTAATGCACTACAATTAAACTGGTTATATGCCTTTACTTATAAAAAATAAAAAACTTATTTAAAAAAATACCAGGCTTAAGGCATTTATTTTTTATGCAGGCCATACACACAGGAGTGAAATGGTTAAGACCCCTCCCCCTACAAACACACACACATACACAGACAGGCAAAGACAGCATGCTCAGATTGAGCAAGACCACATTCAAACAAACATATCTGACTTTCTGTGGGTCCTAGCTAATGAGTGTCAATTAGAAAGTTGTCCGGCTCGAGGAGTACAATATACATACCGATTTTTGTAACTGTAGATAAAACTAACAACCCCACTTTTGTCAAAAGGTGGCGCTACTGAGCCCTCACCACGCCCGTTTCTGAAACTTTGCACGTGTCTACTGGCTAATAAATGTGATGTGTCTGTCGAGTTTCATGCAATTTCAAGCATGCTAAGGGTCTCAAAAGCATCCTAAAAGAATGGTAACGTTTGATGCGTCGCCACGGCAACAGTTTCAAAGATATCAAGAATCCATTCACAGGTCTACATCTGCCGTATGTTTACATTATACAGATGACGTTTGAAGCAAATCGGGTAAAAATAAAAGGGTGATATCAAAGCATTTTGAAAGTGACACACTTCCTGCTGCCAGTTGGTGGCGCTATAACTTTGACTCACAATAGTCACATCCATGTGATCGTCCTCTTACAGCGAACACACTGCTGAAGTTTCATCAAGATCAGTTAATGTATGCTGAAGTTATAACACACTTCCTGGTTCACGTTTCTCGCCATGATTTCGTTTCCTCGCCACGGCCAAACCGTTCGAGATATAAAAAATCCCCTCGCAAACTTTCATCCTCAATGTCTTGACTTCATGCTGACCGAGTTTTGTCGAATTTGGATCAAAGCTCTAGGAGGAGTATTTAACATTCCATTGCGAGCGTTTTACAAACAAACCTCAATAGCCGACTTCCTGTTGGGCTGGGGTAAAAAGTAAAAGCGCGAGGTATAGATGAAACTATGAGATCAACATGTGCACAGAGTTTCATATTATTACATACAAACGTGTTTGAGTTATGGACCAAGTGTTCGGACCCCGTTCCAGGGGGCGCTGACGAGCCGCCCTGCCACGCCCGGGTACCAGCTTCAGCCCGGCTCTGATGGCCGCGGGTTCTGACCCATGTGCAAAGTTTCAAGAGTTTTCGAGCACGTTAAGGGCCCCAAAAATGCCCAAAAGGTTACAAAATAATAAATATAGCTGCGAGCAGCGATTGCGGGCCCAAGCCGGTGGCACCGCAACCCCGATGCCTTTAGTTACCCAAAGGCACCGGGATGGTGGTACCGCCGGCTTTGGCCCTTTATCGCTGCTCACAGCTATATTTATATTTAATAAAAAGCCGGTGGCACCGCCACCTTGGTGCCTTTAGGGTTATTCTGTACGACGTGTAAAAACGTAACCCCCGCTTTGACTATCAAAAAGAAGTGTATTGTAGAGCTTGCATCAATGCGGACTCGATGCGCTGTGCGCTGTAACTCCATGTGGCTTTAAGCGCATCATTCTCCACTCGGGATGCGCATAAGCGTTTTGTGCCACACTGTACTGAGCCTTTCATATCATAATGCAGTGACGCAATGACAGATTATTAATTGCCTTTCTTGTTCTGTTCCATCTATTATATGTTGATAATAGATAGGACAGAGCACTAAAAACCTCAAACAAAGCACTAAAAACTTAAGCTGTTTGCTGTGTAGTCTGAGAATGAGCTGTTTGATTTGCACCCTCTTCCTCTTCACTGTCCTCCATAAAAACCAGCTATCCAGGTCCATGTTGTTCTAGAAAGTTTGTATGTTGCTGCCTCAATTAACATCTCTGCTATACATTTAAAACATGGCTATATCTAAAATAATTTATCTTTTTGATTTTTGTTATCTTGTTTTTCATGAATATTTTACAACAATACAAAGAGCAATGTGTATTTTCCAATAATATAGTTTGTAATGGCTTTTTTTGTCATAGATTATAATCATATATTTTTTGGATTTGTTATTTATCTTTATAATGAAGTTGTCTGTATTAAGTAGATTGTGTTTAACACACACAAGAGTGATTTATTAGTTCAACACATAGTTATAGAAATTCTACTTTATCTAAAAAAAACCCTGCACTTTATACACACACACACACACACACACACATAAATACATGTAAATAAAAATACCAAAAAAAAAAACATCAAATGTGTTTTTAGTCAGAGTATTATTTTATACAGAAACAAATATTTGTAATTCAGATAAGAATGAAGTTAGTGTTTTAAAATCTTAAGGAAAACAAATATATTGAATGAAATATAGCACATGAATTTTAAATTCATTCAACTTCAATTACAAATACAATCTTACTTTTATTTAAAGCAATCTATACATTTAAAAGATGGGGGTTATATGCCTATTTTGTCATTTAAAAATATTGTTATGCAAAATTGTTATGCAAAAAGACAAGGACTTAGAGACAAGGACTTGAGGAAAAATCACAGCCAGCCACACACACACACATAAACACAGACAACAGCCCTCCCTCCCCCCCACACACACACACACACACACACAACAGACAGAGAGAGAGAGAGAGAGAGAGAGAGAGAGAGAGAGAGAGAGAGAGAGAGAGAATCGCAGGGGAAATAAATCCATTCAAACTACAATATCTGACTTTCTGTTGCTCAGAGCGAATGACTTTAAATTGGAAAGTTGATCGGCTTGACGAGAACAATATACGTGGTAAGTTTTGTAACTGTAGGTAAATTGAGCAAAGTTATAACACACTTTATGTGTCCTTTTTTAGTCATAAAATTCATTTCCTCGCCACGGCCAGACCGTTCGAGATATCAAAAATCCGTCCGGAATTGAGCATCCTCAATGTCTTGACTTCATGCACACCGAGTTTGGTTGTGATTGGTAAACACATGCATTGTGATTTGATGTATTTCTCCTAGGACAATTATTCAAACAACCCATAATTCATAATTCATAAATAACTTCCATTTGAACTGTCATAAAACTTAGAGCACGAAAGTTGTTTGGCCTGATGTGATCTATAATTGTACCGAGTTTCATATTAATTCATGCAAGTGTGTTTGATTTATGGACAAATGTTCGAATCCCAGTCCAGGGGGCGCTGTCGAGCCGCCCTGCCACGCCCGGTTACCAGCTTCAGCCCGGCCCTGATGGCCATGGGTTCTGACCCGTGTGCAAAGTTTCAAGAGTTTTCGAGGATGTTAAGGCCCCCGAAAATGCCAGAGAAGTCGCACACAGCAAATAAAGGGTTAAAATTAACCTGACAGGCGCCCCTCCTCTCACTCACACAGAGGGACACTGAGACACTGGCAAAATTCTGAGATTTTCTCTACATTCAAACAAACATATCTGACTTTCTGTGGGTCCTAGCTAATGAGTGTCAATTAGAAAGTTGTCCGGCTCGAGGAGTACAATATACATACCGATTTTTGTAACTGTAGATAAAACTAACAACCCCACTTTTGTCAAAAGGTGGCGCTACTGAGCCCTCACCACGCCCGTTTCTGAAACTTTGCACATGTCTACTGGCTAATAAATGTGATGTGTCTGTCGAGTTTCATGCAATTTCAAGCATGCTAAGGGTCTCAAAAGCATCCTATAAGAATGGTAAAGTTTGATGCGTTGCCACGGCAACAGTTTCAAAGATATCAAGAATCCATTCACAGGTCTACATCTATCGTATGTTTACATTATACAGATGAAGTTTGAAGCAAATCGGGTAAAAATAAAAGGGTGATTTCAAAGCATTTTGAAAGTGACACACTTCCTGCTGCCAGTTGGTGGCGCTATAACTTTGACTCACAATAGTCACATCCATGTGATCGTCCTCTTACAGCGAACACACTGCTGAAGTTTCATCAAGATCAGTTAATGTATGCTGAAGTTATAACACACTTCCTGTTTCACGTTTCTCGCCATAGTTTCGTTTCCTCGCCACGGACAAACCGTTCGAGATATCAAAAATCCCCTCGCAAACTTTCATCCTCAATGTCTTGACTTCACGCTGACCGAGTTTCGTCGAATTGGATCAAAGCTCTAGGAGGAGTATTTAACATTCCATTGCGAGCGTTTTACAAACAAACCTCAATAGCCGACTTCCTGTTGGGCTGGGGTAAAAAGTAAGAGTGTGAGGTATAGATGAAACGATGAGAGCAACATGTGTACCGAGTTTCATATTATTACATACAAGCGTGTTTGAGTTATGGACCAAGTGTTCGGACCCCGTTCCAGGGGGCGCTGACGAGCCGCCCTGCCACGCCCAGGTACCAGCTTCAGCCCGGCTCTGATGGCCGCGGGTTCTGACCCGTGTGCAAAGTTTCAAGAGTTTTCGAGCATGTTAAGGGCCCCAAAAGTGCCCGAATAGTCGTTAGAAAAATAAAAGAAAAAAAAAAAAAATATAGCTGCGAGCAGCGATGGCGGGCCCAAGCCGGAGGCACCGCAACCCCGGTTCCTTTAGTTACCTAAAGGCACCCGGGTGGCGGTGCCGAAGGCTTTGGCCCTTTCATGATTAAATGTTAAAACGGCTTGCCATACTCTGTCATTTCGACTAGTCACAATTATGTTACAGATATCTTAAATGATAATACAAACTATCCAAAGTGTAACGACTAGACAGAAAGACTTTGTTGATATCTACAATGTTAATTCCGGACAGGCAAACTTAGCTTTTAAATGTTAAAAGGGCTTGCCATACAGGGACGTAGGCTCAGAGAGAGGCTCACCATATTCAGACCAAAATATCTGACTTCCTCTTGGTCCGAGCTAATGACTATGTATTAGAAAGTTGTACGGCTTGAGGAGTACAATGTATATACCGATTTTTGTAACTGTAGATAAAACTAACAACCCCACTTTTAAGTATATATATGGTGCCTTTAGTGTTATTCTGCACGACGTGCAAAAACTTAACCCCGCTTTTTTAAGTATATATATATATATATATATATATATATAAAGAGGGTTATTCTGCACGACGTGCAAAAACTTAACCTCCGCATTGACTGTCGAAGAGAAGTGTGCAGAAGAGCTTGCATCAGTGAGGCTTTGCAAAATATATATACATACAAACACACACACACACACACATATAAATGAGGTTAGTGTTTTACAATATTAAGGAAAGCAAATGTATTGAAATATAGCACATTAATTTTAAATTCATTCAGCTTCAATTACCAATTTGTAGTTTACCAATTTATCTTACTTTTATTTAAAGCAAACTATACATTTAAAAGATTAGGGTTATATGCATATTTTGTCATTTAAAAAAATACAAAATTGTTATGCAAAAAGATAAGGACTTGCAGAAAAAAATCTACAGTCAGCCACACACAACACACACATAAACGCAGACACCAGCAACCCCCCCCCCCCCTCCCTCTTCCCCATACAGACACTGATAGAGACAAGATACACATCCAAACTGCAATATCTGACTTTCTTTTGGTCTGAGCTTCTTACTGTTAATTAGAAAGTTGATCGGCTTGACAAGAACAATATACGTGGCATGTTTTGTAACTGTAGGTAAAACGAGCAAAGTTAACACATTTTATGTGTCCTTTTTAGTCATAAAATTATTTTCCTCGCCACGGCCAAACCGTTCGAGATATCAAAAATCCGTCCGGAATTGAGCATCCTCAATGTCTTGACTTCATGCACACCGAGTATGGTGGTGATTGGTAAACACATGCGTTGTAATTTGATGTATTTCTCCTAGGAGATTTATTCAAACAACACATAATTTCCAACTTCCATTTGAACTGTCTTAAAACTTAGAGCAGAGATGGGCGCAGGTCACGCAAGTCTCAAGTAAGTCTCAAGTCTTAACCGTCAAGTCTCAAGTAAGTCCCAAGTATTTTTTGGGGGGGGCAAGTCAAGTCAAGTCACAGGCTATGTCAAGTCAAGTCAAGTCTTGTAGTAGGTTAAGTCAAGTGCAATCAAGTCACCTTATTATTTTAATTTTACATGCAGAATCTGATCTTAATAAAATGAAAAGACAAGATAAGTATTTGCCAGTAAATTACAATAATTTGCATTGTAAATACTCATGTTCAGTAAAATACACCATGGAATCAAACAAAATTGTAACTTCATAAAATTATTTATTTTTCACTTCTGCCAACAGTGTGTGTTTGAAATGTTTTAAATTTTCAACATTGAGTCCATAAAACAAATAACAGCTTAACATCCTACAGACTCTCTGAACACCTTCCTCTCTCTCAAACACAGTTTACAAACATATTAAACTTGTACATTTCTCCTCTCTCTTCTTTCTCTCTCTCTCTCTCTCTCTTCTCTCTCTCTCTCTCTCTCTCTCTCTCTCTCTCTCACACACAACACAGTGGCGGTTCTAGACCATTTCAACTGGGGGGGCCAAGCTGGGGCCAGTTGTACTGTTAGAGGGGCCAGTTACATTTAGACCTTATCATTTTCTGCACTGCACTGAATGCATAATAAGCAAAATACCATGTTTATAATTATCCAACAATTTGCATTTGCATTATATTTTTACATTGCATTACATATATCAGTCTGTATTTGAATTTCCATTTATTTTTTTACATTGAATATACAGTATGTATATATTATATATATATATATTATATATTATATATATCTAATTTTTTACAAATTAATCTACGATTTTTGTGGGTTTTTTTTTTTTTTTTT
>NW_024121460.1:11660-60506 GCF_016745375.1 Pimephales promelas
TAAAACTTTCCGAAATCTCTGTGTAAACAATGAATCACTTCCGGCGCTTGCGCAGACCGATTATGCCTTCAGGTCACTTGGACTTGGCTGTGGTTACAAGAGGTAAAAACGATATAGGCCTAAATACTGTTGGTTTCTCAACACCAAACCGCTCGTTTCGTGTACTTACATTTACGAGTCATTAAATCATGTTAATCTGGACTTCTCTGTGCTGCTCTTTGAGGTTGGTGACCATAGACTCCATTATATTTGACTGACAGACAAGAACGGTGTTGACCTAAAAATGTCAAAATTGAAAATACTGTGGAAACAAAGACCACCTACATCTTGGATGCCCTTGAGTTGATATAAAACATATCAAAATTAATTTCAAAGTGACCTTTAATATTAAGCAATTTCCACCTTTTGGGCTCTTGAAGAACTGCTGTGTTAATTGGCTCCAAGCCCTTAAAGGGCGAAGGCCCTATTGTTTTCCTAAGGATTATTTTTTACGGGCCAAGCCTGAAAGGGCGAAGGCCCTATTGTTTTCCTTGGGATTATTTAGGGCCCAACCCTGAAAGGGCGAAGGCCCTATTGTTTTCCTTGGGATTATTTTTTCTTCACTATTATTATTATAATAATTATTATTTTACTACCTTTTGGGCACTTTTGGGGCCTTAACGTGCTCGAAAACTCTTTGAAACTTTGCACCACGGGTCAGAACCCGCGGCCATCAGAGCCGGGCTGAAGATGGTACCCGGGCGCTGGCAGGGGCAGCTCGTCAGCGCCCCTGGAACGGGGGTCCGAACACTTGGTCCATAACTCAAACACGCTTGTATGTAATAATATGAAACTCGGTACACACGTTGATCTCATCGTTTCATCTATACTCGCGCTCTTACTTTTTACCCCAGCCCAACAGGAATTTGGCTATTGAGGTTTGTTTGTAAAACGCTCGCAATGGAATGTCAAATACTCCTCCTAGAGCTTTGATCCACATTCGACGAAACTCGGTCAGCGTGAAGTCAAGACATTGAGGATGAAAGTTTGCGAGGGGATTTTTTATATCTCGAACGGTTTGTCCGTGGCGAGGAAACGAAATCATGGCGAGAAACGTGAAACAGGAAGTGTGTTATAACTTCAGCATACATTAACTGATCTTGATGAAACTTCAGCAGTGTGTTCGCTGTAAGAGGACGATCACATGGATGTGACTATTGTGAGTCAAAGTTATAGCGCCACCAACTGGCAGCAGGAAGTGTGTCACTTTCAAAATGCTTAGATATCACCCTTTTATTTTTACCCGATTTGCTTCAAACTTCATATGTATAATGTAAACATACGGCAGATGTAGACCTGTGAATGGATTCTTGATATCTTTGAAACTGTTGCCGTGGCGACGCATCAAACTTTACCCTTCTTTTAGGATGCTTTTAGGATGCTTTTGAGACCCTTAGCATGCTTCAAAATGCATGAAACTCGACAGACACATCACATTTATTAGCCAGTAGACATGTGCAAAGTTGCAGAAACGGGCGTGGTGAGGGCTCAGTAGCGCCACCTTTTGACAAAAGTGGGGGTGGTTAGTTTTTACTAGAGTTACAAAAATTGGTATGTATATTGTACTCCTCGAGCCGGACAACTTTCTAATTGACACTTATTAGCTAGGACCCACAGAAACTCAGATATTTTTTTTGAATATGGCCACTCTGAGCCTTTGCTGGCTGGCTGGCTGTCTGTGTGTGTGTGTGTGTGTGTGTGTGCAGGGGGAGGGGGCTTAACCATTTCACTGCTGTGTGTATGACCTGCATAAAGAAAATACATTTCTCAAGCCTGGTATTTTTTAAATAAGTTTTTATTTTTATTTTTTATAAGTAAAGGCATATAACTAGTTTAATTGTAGTGAATTGACAATAGTTTTATATAATTAGTTTATTAATCAGATTAACTTGGTCAATAAACTTGGTCTGAAAATTTGGTCCATAAATCAAACACACTTGCATGTAATAATATGAAACTTGGTACACATATAGATCTCATCGTTTCATATATACTTCACACTCTTACTTTTTACCCCAGCCCAACAGGAAGTTGGCTATTTAGGGTTGTGTTTAAAACACATGCAATGTAATTTAAATTATTGCTCCTAGAGCACTGAACCAAATTCGACGAAACTCGATCAGCGTGAAGTCAAGACATTAAGGATGAAAAAGTGCCACGGGATTTTTGATATCTCGAACGGTTTGGCCGTGGCGAGGAAACGAAATTATGGCGAGAAACATGGAACAGGATGTGTGTTATAACTTCAGCATACATTAACTGATCTTGATGAAACTTCAGCAGTGTTTTCGCTGTAAGAGACCGATCACATGGATGTGACTATTGTGAGTCAAAGTTATAGCGCCACCAACTGGCAGCAGGAAGTGTGTCACTTTCAAAATGCCGTGGCAACGAAACAAACTTTAACATTATTTTTTGATGCTTTTGGGACTCTTAGCTTGCTTGAAATTGCTTGAAACTCAACAGATACATCACATTTATTAGCCAATAGACATGTGCAACTATGGCAAAAGATTAAAGTAATGTCAAAAAAGTAAACACTAAAAGCCTCATATCTTCTAAAAATGTAATTATACATCATTTGTTTCTAAATTAAATTATACAAATATTATAACTTTCCCCAATTTTTCCTTTTTTTTTCATTTAAGAATTGTGTTTACGTTCAAAAACAGCCAGAATTGTTGTAAAATTCATAAAAAAATAATAATCTGAGTCATACGTAGTGCTATACTGCCCTCTTGTGTTCAATATCAGGTAGGCCTATTGTGTATATTCCCACCGGTTAATCAACGTGTGACTCCGCTGGGACTTGGGAGCTTTTAAATCGCTTACTTAAAACCGAAAGTCAAAATACGGATGTCCGCACAAGACATTAATGGTGTGGAGTAGAGCGAGCATTTTAAATAAATTCCTATTAAGTAGGATTGAACTAAACAGAAAGAATGTTCACTCTGTTCTGCTGGTTCCTCGCTGGTGGATCATATGATTACTTTGTCATAATCTATGACAAAAATGCTATTATAAACCATATTAATAATAGATAATACACATTGCTCTTATTTTTGAAAAATACATTCATGAAAAACAAGATAACAAAAATCATTAAAAAAAAATATAGCCATGGCTGCTATAAAGCAACATATAATTGAAAGGCAATTAATAATCTGTCATTACGTCACTGCATTATGATATTACGGCTCCAATACGGTGCAGCACAAAGCACTTATGTGCATCCCGAGCGGAGAATGATGTGCTTGAAGCCACATGAAGTTACAGCGCATTGAGTCCGTATTGAAAAGTTCAAAGCACAAAGGAAATACATATTTATGAACAGTGTATTATACATTATCTATCTATGCAATAGTTTATTGAGCCTTTTCTTTTAAAGTTTTTAAATTTCAGTTACTGTGTGCGTGAAGAACAATTATAGTGCTCTGACTCTAGTGTTGTGATCTAACCGACAGCGTCCGACACCCGGTAGAAAGTAACACGATTAAGTTACAGCAATAAAGTCCAGCAAGAAAAAGTTTCTTCATTCGAAAATATAGACCTTTAGACCTTTATCTTAAAGATCCAGTATAATAGGATTAACATTGAATCATTGAAGATCGTTTCATCATTGACTGTAACCGAATGTGACGTGCTGTTTGAATGCTGAATGGAGAATGACTGACAGGCGCAGAGAGGGAAAAGTTTGTGTTCTTGAATTTAATGACTTAAATATTAATTTCTATATCACATAATAGCTTCAGAACACTAATAATACAGTACACAAAAACTTTATGGTACTTTAGAAAGTTTTTGTGCCTTTGTGCCTAACAGAATAGTATATGCACAATATAGAATTTGAATCAGCCTCGTCAAAAGATGGCAGTGTCAGAGCCGATACCGATCCTGAGTATCTAATCGGCGCACTTCTTTTCAACAGTCAAATTGAAATTGAAATTGCTTGAAACTCAACAGATACATCACATTTATTAGCCAGTAGACGTGCAAAGTTTCAGAAACGGGCAATGTGCAAGGACTAAATAGCGCCACCTTTTGACAAAAGTGGGGTTGTTAGTTTTATCTACAGTTACAAAAATCGGTATATACATTGTACTCCTCAAGCCGGACAACTTTCTAATACATAGTCATTAGCTCGGACCAAGAGGAAGTCAGATATTTTGGTTTGAATATGGTGAGCCTCTCTCTGAGCCTACGTCCCTGTATGGCAAGCCCTTTTAACATTTAAAAGCTAAGTTTGCCTGTCCGGAATTAACATTGTAGATATCAACAACGTCTTTCTGTCTATTCGTAATTACATTTGGGATAGTTTGTATTATCATTTAAGACATCTGTAACATAATTGTGACTAGTCGAAATGACAGAGTATGGCAAGCCGTTTTAACATTTAATCATAAAAGGGCCAAAGCCTTCGGCACCGCTACCCGGGTGCCTTTAGGTAACTAAAGGAACCGGGGTTGCGGTGCCACCGGCTTGGGCCCGCCATCGCTGCTCGCAGCTATAAATTGATTATTATTATTATTAATTATTATTATTTTACTACCTTTTGGGCACTTTTGGGGCCCTTAACGTGCTCGAAAACTCTTGAAACTTTGCACACGGGTCAGAACCCGCGGCCATCAGAGCCGGGCTGAAGCTGGTACCCGGGCGTGGCAGGGGGGCTCGTCAGCGCCCCCTGGAACGGGGTCCGAACACTTGGTCCATAACTCAAACACGCTTGCATGTAATAATATGAAACTCGGTACAAATGTTGATCTCATCGTTTCATCTATACCTCGCGCTCTTACTTTTTACCCCAGCCCAACAGGAAGTCGGCTATTGAGGTTTGTTTGTAAAACGCTCGCAATGGAATTTCAAATACTCCTCCTAGAGCTTTGATCCACATTCGACGAAACTCGGTCAGCGTGAAGTCAAGACATTGAGGATGAAAGTTTGCGAGGGGATTTTTGATATCTCGAACGGTTTGTCCGTGGCGAGGAAACGAAATCATGGCGAGAAACGTGAAACAGGAAGTGTGTTATAACTTCAGCATACATTAACTGATCTTGATGAAACTTCAGCAGTGTGTTCGCTGTAAGAGGACGATCACATGGATGTGACTATTGTGAGTCAAAGTTATAGCGCCACCAACTGGCAGCAGGAAGTGTGTCACTTTCAAAATGCTTTGATATCACCCTTTTATTTTTACCCGATTTGCTTCAAACTTCATATGTATAATGTAAACATACGGCAGATGTAGACCTGTGAATGGATTCTTGATATCTTTGAAACTGTTGCCGTGGCGACGCATCAAACTTTACCCTTCTTTTAGGATGCTTTTAGGATGCTTTTGAGACCCTTAGCATGCTTCAAATTGCATGAAACTCGACAGACACATCACATTTATTAGCCAGTAGACATGTGCAAAGTTTCAGAAACGGGCGTGGTGAGGGCTCAGTAGCGCCACCTTTTGACAAAAGTGGGGTTGTTAGTTTTAACTAGAGTTACAAAAATTGGTATGTATATTGTACTCCTCGAGCCGGACAACTTTCTAATTGACACTTATTAGCTAGGACCCACAGAAACTCAGATATTTTTGTTTGAATATGGTCACTCTGAGCCTACATGTCTCTGTGTCTCTGTCTTTGGCTGGCTGGCTGTCTGTGTGTGTGTGTGTGTGTGCAGGGGGAGGGGGCTTAACCATTTCACTGCTGTGTGTATGACCTGCATAAAGAAAATACATTTCTCAAGCCTGGTATTTTTTAAATAAGTTTTTATTTTTTTTTTTATAAGTAAAGACATATAACTAGTTTAATTGTAGTGAATTGACAATAGTTTTATATAATTAGTTTATTAATCAGATTAACTTGGTCAATAAACTTGGTCTGAAAATTTGGTCCATAAATCAAACACACTTGCATGTAATAATATGAAACTTGGTACACATATAGATCTCATCGTTTCATATATACTACTTCACACTCTTACTTTTTACCCCAGCCCAACAGGAAGACGGCTATTTAGGGTTGTGTTTAAAACACATGCAATGGAATTTAAATTATTGCTCCTAGAGCACTGAACCAAATTCGACGAAACTCGATCAGCGTGAAGTCAAGACATTAAGGATGAAAAGGTGCCAAGGGATTTTTTATATCTCGAACGGTTTGGCCGTGGCGAGGAAACGAAATTATGGCGAGAAACATGAAACAGGATGTGTGTTATAACTTCAGCATACATTAACTGATCTTGATGAAACTTCAGCAGTGTTTTCGCTGTAAGAGACCGATCACATGGATGTGACTATTGTGAGTCAAATTATAGCGCCACCAACTGGCAGCAGGAAGTGTGTCACTTTCAAAATGCTTTGAAACCACTCTCTTATTTTTAACCGATTTGCTTCAAACTTCATCTGTATAATGTAAATACACGGCAGATGTAGACCTGTGAATGAATTTTTGATATCTTTGATACTGTTGCCGTGGCAACGAAATCAAACTTTAACATTCTTTTTTGATGCTTTTGGGACTCTTAGCATGCTTGAAATTGCTTGAAACTCAACAGATACATCACATTTATTAGCCAGTAGACATGTGCAACTATGGCAAAAGATTAAAGTAATGTCAAAAAAGTAAACACTAAAAGCCTCATATCTTCTAAAAATGTAATTATACATCATTTGTTTCTAAATTAAATTATACAAATATTATAACTTCCCCAATTTTTCCTTTTTTTCATTTAAGAATTATGTTTACGTTCAAAAACAGCCAGAATTGTTGTAAAATTCATAAAAAAATAATAATCTGAGTCATACGTAGTGCTATACTGCCCTCTTGTGTTCAATATCAGGTAGGCCTATTGTGTATATTCCCACCGGTTAATCAACGTGTGACTCCGCTGGGACTTGGGAGCTTTTAAATCGCTTACTTAAAACCGAAAGTCAAAATACGGATGTCCGCACAAGACATTAATGGTGTGGAGTAGAGCGAGCATTTTAATAAATTCCTATTAAGTAGGATTGAACTAAACAGAAAGAATGTTCACTCTGTTCTGCTGGTTCCTCGCTGGTGGATCATATGATTACTTTGTCATAATCTATGACAAAAATGCTATTATAAACCATATTAATAATAGATAATACACATTGCTTTTTTTATTTTTAAAAAATACATCATGAAAAACAAGATTAACAAAAATCAGTAAAAAGATTATAGCCATGGCTGCTATAAATGGGTTTGAAATGCATAGGACATGATGTTTAATGACGCAGCAACATATAATTGAAAGGCAATTAATTAATCTGTTCATTACGTCACTGCTCATTATGATATTACGGCTCTATACGGTGCAGCACAAAGCACTTATGTGGCATCCCGAGCGGAGAATAATAGGATTAACATTAATCATCTTGAAGATCGTTTCATCATTGACTGTAACCGAATGTGACGTGCTGTTTGAATGCTGAATGGAGAATGACTGACAGGCGCAGAGAGGGAAAAGTTTGTGTTCTTGAAT
This sequence comes from Pimephales promelas, assembly GCF_016745375.1. The sequence goes on from NW_024121460.1 coordinate 19,197, forward strand.
TTAATGACTTAAATATTAATTTCTATATCACATAATAGCTTCAGAACACTAATAATACAGTACACAAAAACTTTATGGTACTTTAGAAAGTTTTTGTGCCTAACAGAATAGTATATGCACAATATAGAATTTGAATCAGCCTCGTCAAAGATGGCAGTGTCAGAGCCGATACCGATCCTGAGTATCTAATCGGCGCACTTCTTTTCAACAGTCAAATTGAAATTGAAATTGCTTGAAACTCAACAGATACATCACATTTATTAGCCAGTAGACGTGCAAAGTTTCAGAAACGGGCATGGTGCAAGGACTAAATAGCGCCACCTTTTGACAAAAGTGGGGTTGTTAGTTTTATCTACAGTTACAAAAATCGGTATATACATTGTACTCCTCAAGCCGGACAACTTTCTAATACATAGTCATTAGCTCGGACCAAGAGGAAGTCAGATATTTTGGTTTGAATATGGTGAGCCTCTCTCTGAGCCTACGTCCCTGTATGGCAAGCCCTTTTAACATTTAAAAGCTAAGTTTGCCTATCCGGAATTAACATTGTAGATATCAACAACGTCTTTCTGTCTATTCGTAATTACATTTTGGATAGTTTGTATTATCATTTAAGATATCTGTAACATAATTGTGACTAGTCGAAATGACAGAGTATGGCAAGCCGTTTTAACATTTAATCATGAAAGGGCCAAAGCCTTCGGCACCGCCACCCGGGTGCCTTTAGGTAACTAAAGGAACCGGGGTTGCGGTGCCACCGGCTTGGGCCCGCCATCGCTGCTCGCAGCTCCCAAGCTGCGAAGGCCCTATTGTTCCTTAGGATTATTATTATTATTATTATTATTATTTATACGACTTTTGGGCACTTTTGGGGCCCTTAACGTGCTCAAAAACTCTTGAAACTTTGCACACGGGTCAGAACCCGCGGCCATCAGAGCCGGGCTGAAGATGGTACCCGGGCGTGGCAGGGGGGCTCGTCAGCGCCCCTGGAACGGGGTCCGAACACTTGGTCCATAACTCAAACACGCTTGTATGTAATAATATGAAACTCGGTACACATGTTGATCTCATCGTTTCATCTATACCTCACACTCTTACTTTTTACCCCAGCCCAACAGGAAGTCGGCTATTGAGGTTTGTTTGTAAAACGCTCGCAATGGAATTTCAATACTCCTCCTAGAGCTTTGATCAAATTCGACGAAACTCGGTCAGCGTGAAGTCAAGACATTGAGGATGAAAGTTTGCGAGGGGATTTTTGATATCTCGAACGGTTTGTCCGTGGCGAGGAAACGAAATCATGGCGAGAAACGTGAAACAGGAAGTGTGTTATAACTTCAGCATACATTAACTGATCTTGATGAAACTTCAGCAGTGTGTTCGCTGTAAGAGGACGATCACATGGATGTGACTATTGTGAGTCAAAGTTATAGCGCCACCAACTGGCAGCAGGAAGTGTGTCACTTTCAAAATGCTTTGATATCACCCTTTTATTTTTACCCGATTTGCTTCAAACTTCATATGTATAATGTAAACATACGGCAGATGTAGACCTGTGAATGGATTCTTGATATCTTTGAAACTGTTGCCGTGGCGACGCATCAAACTTTACCCTTCTTTTAGGATGCTTTTAGGATGCTTTTGAGACCCTTAGCATGCTTCAAAATGCATGAAACTCGACAGACACATCACATTTATTAGCCAGTAGACATGTGCAAAGTTTCAGAAACGGGCGTGGTGAGGGCTCAGTAGTACCACCTTTTGACAAAAGTGGGGTTGTTAGTTTTAACTAGAGTTACAAAAATCGGAATATATATTGTACTCCTCGAGCCGGACAACTTTCTAATTGACACTCATTAGCTAGGACCCACAGAAAGTCAGATATCTTTGTATGAATGTAGAGAAAATCTTAGAATTTTGCCAGTCTCTCAGTGTCTCTCTGTGTGAGTGAGAGGAGGGGCGGCTGTCAGGTTAATTTTAACCCTTTATTTGCTGTGTGCGACTTCTCTGGCATTTTCGGGGGCCTTAACATCCTCTAAAACTCTTGAAACTTTGCACACGGGTCAGAACCCATGGCCATCAGGGCCGGGCTGAAGCTGGTCATCGGGCGTGGCAGGGCGGCTCGACAGCACCCCCTGGACTGGGATTCGAACATTTGTCCATAAATCAAACACACTTGCGTGAATTAATATGAAACTCGGTACAATTATAGATCACATCAGGCCAAACAACTTTCGTGCTCTAAGTTTTACGACAATTAAAATGGAAGTTGAGAATTATGGGTTGTTTGAATAGTTGTCCTAGGAGAAATACATCAAATTACAACGCATGTGTTTACCAATCACAACCAAACTCGGTGTGCAAGAAGTCAAGACATTGAGGATGAAAGTTTGCGAGGGGATTTTTGATATCTCGAACGGTTTGGCCGTGGCGAGGAAACGAAATTATGGCGAGAAACGTGAAACAGGAAGTGTGTTATAACTTCAGCATACATTAACTGATCTTGATGAAACTTCAGCAGTGTGTTCGCTGTAAGAGGACGATCACATGGATGTGACTATTGTGAGTCAAAGTTATAGCGCCACCAACTGGCAGCAGGAAGTGTGTCACTTTCAAAATGCTTTGAAATCACCCTTTTATTTTTACCCGATTTGCTTCAAACTTAATCTGTATATAATGTAAATATACGGCAGATGTAGACCTGTGAATGGATTCTTGATATCTTTTAAACTGTTGCCGTGGCAACGCATCAAACTTTACCATTCTTTAAGGATGCTTTTGAGACCCTTAGCATGCTTCAAATCGCATGAAACTCGACAGACACATCACATTTATTAGCCAGTAGACATGTGCAAAGTTTCAGAAACGGGCGTGGTGAGGGCTCAGTAGTGCCACCTTTTGACAAAAGTGGGGTTGTTAGTTTTAACTAGAGTTACAAAAATTGGTATTTATATTGTACTCCTCGAGCCGGACAACTTTCTAATTTACACTTATTAGCTAGGACCCACAGAAAGTCAAATATTTTTGTTTGAATATGGTCACTCTGAGCCTACATGTCTCTGTGTCTTTGGCTGTCTGTGTTTGTGTGTGTGCCTGTGTGTGTGTGTGCAGGGGGAGGGGGCTTAACCATTTCACTGCTGTGTGTATGACCTGCATAAAGAAAATACATTTCTCAAGCCTGGTATTTTTTAAATAAGTTTTTATTTTTATTTTTTATAAGTAAAGGCATATAACTAGTTTAATTGTAGTGCATTGACAATAGTTTTATATAATTAGTTTATTAATCAGATTAACTTGGTCAATAAACTTGGTCTGAAAATTTGGTCCATAAATCAAACACACTTGCATGTAATAATATGAAACTTGGTACACATATAGATCTCATCGTTTCATATATACTTCACACTCTTACTTTTTACCCCAGCCCAACAGGAAGTTGGCTATTTAGGGTTGTGTTTAAAACACATGCAATGTAATTTAAATTATTGCTCCTAGAGCACTGAACCAAATTCGACGAAACTCGATCAGCGTGAAGTCAAGACATTAAGGATGAAAAAGTGCCACGGGATTTTTGATATCTCGAACGGTTTGGCCGTGGCGAGGAAACGAAATTATGGCGAGAAACATGGAACAGGATGTGTGTTATAACTTCAGCATACATTAACTGATCTTGATGAAACTTCAGCAGTGTGTTCGCTGTAAGAGGACGATCACATGGATGTGACTATTGTGAGTCAAAGTTATAGCGCCACCAACTGGCAGCAGGAAGTGTGTCACTTTCAAAATGCTTTGAAACCACTCTCTTATTTTTAACCGATTTGCTTCAAACTTCATCTGTATAATGTAAATACACGGCAGATGTAGACCTGTGAATGAATTTTTGATATCTTTGATACTGTTGCCGTGGCAACGAATCAAACTTTAACATTCTTTTTTGATGCTTTTGGGACTCTTAGCATGCTTGAAATTGCTTGAAACTCAACAGATACATCACATTTATTAGCCAGTAGACATGTGCAACTATGGCAAAAGATTAAAGTAATGTCAAAAAAGTAAACACTAAAAGCCTCATATCTTCTAAAAATGTAATTATACATCATTTGTTTCTAAATTAAATTATACAAATATTATAACTTCCCCAATTTTTCCTTTTTTTCATTTAAGAATTATGTTTACGTTCAAAAACAGCCAGAATTGTTGTAAAATTCATAAAAAAATAATAATCTGAGTCATACGTAGTGCTATACTGCCCTCTTGTGTTCAATATCAGGTAGGCCTATTGTGTATATTCCCACCGGTTAATCAACGTGTGACTCCGCTGGGACTTGGGAGCTTTTAAATCGCTTACTTAAAACCGAAAGTCAAAATACGGATGTCCGCACAAGACATTAATGGTGTGGAGTAGAGCGAGCATTTTAAATAAATTCCTATTAAGTAGGATTGAACTAAACAGAAAGAATGTTCACTCTGTTCTGCTGGTTCCTCGCTGGTGGATCATATGATTACTTTGTCATAATCTATGACAAAAATGCTATTATAAACCATATTAATAATAGATAATACACATTGCTCTTATTTTTGAAAAATACATTCATGAAAAACAAGATAACAAAAATCATAAAAAAATATAGCCATGGCTGCTATAAATGTTTGAAATGCATAGGACAGATGTTTAATGACGCAGCAACATATAATTGAAAGGCAATTAATAATCTGTCATTACGTCACTGCATTATGATATTACGGCTCCAATACGGTGCAGCACAAAGCACTTATGTGCATCCCGAGCGGAGAATGATGTGCTTGAAGCCACATGAAGTTACAGCGCAGTGAGTCCGTATTGAAAAGTTCAAAGCACAAAGGAAATACATATTTATGAACAGTGTATTATACATTATCTATCTATGCAATAGTTTATTGAGCCTTTTCTTTTAAAGGTTTTAAATTTCAGTTACTGTGTGCGTGAAGAACAATTATAGTGCTCTGACTCTAGTGTTGTGATCTAACCGACAGCGTCCGACACCCGGTAGAAAGTAACACGATTAAGTTACAGCAATAAAGTCCAGCAAGAAAAAGTTTCTTCATTCGAAAATATAGACCTTTAGACCTTTATCTTAAAGATCCAGTATAATAGGATTAACATTCAATCATCTTGAAGATCGTTTCATCATTGACTGTAACCGAATGTGACGTGCTGTTTGAATGCTGAATGGAGAATGACTGACAGGCGCAGAGAGGGAAAAGTTTGTGTTCTTGAATTTAATGACTTAAATATTAATTTCTATATCACATAATAGCTTCAGAACACTAATAATACAGTACACAAAAACTTTATGGTACTTTAGAAAGTTTTTGTGCCTTTGTGCCTAACATAGAATAGTATATATGCACAATATAGAATTTGAATCAGCCTCGTCAAAGATGGCAGTGTCAGAGCCGATACCGATCCTGAGTATCTAATCGGCGCACTTCTTTTCAACAGTCAAATTGAAATTGAAATTGAAATTGCTTGAAACTCAACAGATACATCACATTTATTAGCCAGTAGACATGTGCAAAGTTTCAGAAACGGGCATAGTGCAAGGACTAAATAGCGCCACCTTTTGACAAAAGTGGGGTTGTTAGTTTTATCTACAGTTACAAAAATCGCTATATACATTGTACTCCTCAAGCCGGACAACTTTCTAATACATAGTCATTAGCTCGGACCAAGAGGAAGTCAGATATTTTGGTTTGAATATGGTGAGCCTCTCTCTGAGCCTACGTCCCTGTATGGCAAGCCCTTTTAACATTTAAAAGCTAAGTTTGCCTGTCCGGAATTAACATTGTAGATATCAACAACGTCTTTCTGTCTATTCGTAATTACATTTTGGATAGTTTGTATTATCATTTAAGATATCTGTAACATAATTGTGACTAGTCGAAATGACAGAGTATGGCAAGCCGTTTTAACATTTAATCATAAAAGGGCCAAAGCCTTCGGCACCGCCACCCGGGTGCCTTTAGGTAACTAAAGGAACCGGGGTTGCGGTGCCACCGGCTTGGGCCCGCCATCGCTGCTCGCAGCTATATTTATATTTTTTTTATTATTTTTTTTTCTTTTATTTTTCTAACGACTATTCGGGCACTTTTGGGGCCCTTAACATGCTCGAAAACTCTTGAAACTTTGCACACGGGTCAGAACCCGCGGCCATCAGGGCCGGGCTGAAGCTGGTACCCGGGCGTGGCAGGGGGGCTCGACAGCGCCCCCTGGAACGGGGTCCGAACACTTGGTCCATAAATCAAACACGCTTGCATGTAATAATATGAAACTCGGTACACATGTTGATCTCATCGTTTCATCTATACCTCGCGCTTTTACTTTTTACCCCAGCCCAACAGGAAGTCGGCTATTTAGGGTTGTTCGTAAAACACTCGCAATGGAATTTTTAATACTCCTCCTAGAGCTTTGATCCAAATTCGACGAAACTCGGTCAGCGTGAAGTCAAGACATTGAGGATGAAAGTTTGCGAGGGGATTTTTGATATCTCGAACGGTTTGGCCGTGGCGAGGAAACAAAATTATGGCGAGAAACGTGAAACAGGAAGTGTATCATAACTTCAGCACACATCAACCGATCTTGATGAAACTTCAGCAGTGTGTTCGCTGTAAGAGGACGATCACATGGATGTGACTATTGTGAGTCAAAGTTATAGCGCCACCAACTGGCAGCAGGAAGTGTGTCATTTTCAAAATGCTTTGATATCACCCTTTTATTTTTACCCGATTTGCTTCAAACTTCATCTGTATAATGTAAACATACGGCAGATGTAGACCTGTGAATGGATTCTTGATATCTTTGAAACTGTTGCCGTGGCAACGCATCAAACTTTACCATTCTTTTAGGATGCTTTTGAGACTCTTAGCATGCTTCAAATTGCATGAAACTCGACAGACACATCACATTTATTAGCCAGTAGACATGTGCAACGTTTCAGAAACGGGTGTGGTGAGGGCTCAGTAGCGCCACCTTTTGACAAAAGTGGGGTTGTTAGTTTTATCTACAGTTACAAAAATCAGTATGTATATTGTACTCCTCGAGCCGGACAACTTTCTAATTGACACTCATTAGCTAGGACCCACAGAAAGTCAGATATGTTTGTTTGAATGTAGAGAAAATCTCAGAATTTTGCCAGTCTCTCAGTGTCCCTCTGTGTGAGTGAGAGGAGGGGCGCCTGTCAGGTTAATTTTAACCCTTTATTTGCTGTGTGCAACTTCTCTGGCATTTTCGGGGGCCTTAACATCCTCTAAAACTCTTGAAACTTTGCACACGGGTCAGAACCCATGGCCATCAGGGCCGGGCTGAAGCTGGTAACCGGGCGTGGCAGGGCGGCTCGACAGCGCCCCCTGGACTGGGATTCGAAAATTTGTCCATAAATCAAACACACTTGCATGAATTAATATGAAACTCGGTACAATTAAAGATCACATCAGGCCAAACAACTTTCGTGCTCTAAGTTTTAAGAAGGAAGTTGGGAATTATGGGTTGTTTGAATAATTCTCCTAGGAGAAATACATCAAATTACAACGCATGTGTTTACCAATCACAACCAAACTCGGTGTGCATGAAGTCAAGACATTGAGGATGCTCAATTCCGGACGGATTTTTGATATCTCGAACGGTCTGGCCGTGACGAGGAAATGAATTTTATGACTAAAAAAGGACACATAAAGTGTGTTATAACTTTGCTCATTTTACCTACAGTTACAAAACTTTCCACGTATATTGTTCTCGTCAAGCCGATCAACTTTCCAATTTAAAGTCATTCGCTCTGAGCAACAGAAAGTCAGATATTGTAGTTTGAATGGATTTATTTCCCCTGCGATTCACTCTCTCTCTCTCTCTCTCTCTCTCTCTCTGTGTGTGTGGGTGTGTGTGTCTGTGTGGGGAGGGGAGGGCTGTTGTCTGTGTTTGTGTGTGTGTGTGTGTGTGCATGTGCGTGTGTGTGTGGGGGGAGGGGAGGGCTGTTGTCTGTGTTTATGTATGTTTGAACCACACACTGTGGCTGGCTGCGATTTTTCCTATAAGTCCTTGTCTTTTTGCATAACAATTTTGTATTTTTTTTAAATGACAAAATAGGCATATAACCCCCATCTTTTAAATGTATAGTTTGCTTTAAATAAAAGTAAGATTGTATTTGTAATTGAAGCTGAATGAATTTAAAATTCTTGTGCTATATTTCAATATATTTGTTTTCCTTAAGATTTTAAAACACTAACTTCATTCTTTTCTGAATTACAAATATTTGTTTCTGTATAAAATAATACTCTGACTAAAAACACATTTGATGTTTCTTTTTGTATTTTTATTTACATGTATTTATGTATGTGTGTGTGTGTGTGTGTGTGTGTGTGTGTATAAAGTGCAGGTTTTTTGAGATAAAGTAGAATTTCTATAACTATGTGTTGAACTGATAAATCACTCTTTTTTTTTCTTTTTTTTAACCTTTATTTATCCAGGTAAAATGTTTGAGAACCACTTCTCATTTACAAACATGACCTGGCCAAGAGGCTACAGGAAAAAATAAGAACATAATGTACAGCTGTACATAGTCAAACACATAACACTTAGAACAAGCAGCTAAATAAAAATAAAAAAGACAACAAAGAGGAAAAAGAAAACGAATAGAGTGCTTAAATAAGTGTGTAAATATGGTTCATGATTGTCAGCAGGAACAAGAGTCAACTATGTAATTTTCGAGGTTTTGCTTAAAGGTGGAGATTGGGATCAGAGATGTAAGTTTCAGGGTATTTTGTAGTATGTTCCAGTCGTGTACTGATGCAAAGCGGAAGGCATTATGTCCAAAGGTAGTAGAAGTAGGGGGGATACTAAATTTAATCAAATTACTTGATCTTGTGTGATAGGTGTTATAAGCGGCATGAAATAGGGATGACAAATAGAGAGGTGCCTTGCCCAGAATTGTCTTATATATGAAGAGAAACCAATGATGGAGCCGCCGGGTATGAAGGGAGGGCCAACCCACCAGTTTATACAGGTCGCAGTGATGAGTGTGATAGGGTGCATTAGTGGCAAAACGGATGGCTGAATGATGGATTGTGTCAAGTTTTTTTAGAGCTGTGTTTGGTGCCACTCTTGTGTGTGTTAAACACAATCTACTTAATACAGACAACTTCATTATAAAGATAAATAACAAATCCAAAAAAATATATGATTATAATCTATGACAAAAAAAGCCATTACAAACTATATTAGTGGTAAATACACATTGCTCTTTGTATTGTTGTAAAATACATTCATGAAAAACAAGATAACAAAAATCAAAAAGATAAATTATTTTAGATAGAGCCATGGCTGCTATAAAATTGAGACAACATGTTTTAAATGTATAGCAGAGATGTTAAATGAGGCAGCAACATACAAACTTTCTAGAACAACATGGACCTGGAATAGCTGGTTTTTATGGAGGACAGTGAAGAGGAAGAGGGTGCAAATCAAACAGCTCATTCTCAGACTACACAGCAAACAGCTTAAGTTTTTAGTGCTTTGTTTGAGGTTTTTAGTGCTCTGTCCTATCTTTTATCAACACATAATAGATAGAACAGAACAAGAAAGGCAATTAATAATCTGTCATTGCATTATGATATGAAAGGCTCAGTACAGTGTGGCACAAAACGCTTATGCGCATCCCGAGTGGAGAATGATGCGCTTAAAGCCACATGGAGTTACAGCGCACAGCGCATCGAGTCCGCATTGATGCAAGCTCTACAATACACTTCTTTTCGACAGTCAAAGTGGGGGTTACGTTTTTGCACGTCATACAGAATAACCCTAAAGGCACCAAGGTGGCGGTGCCACCGGCTTTATATTAAATATAAATATAGCTGTGAGCAGCGATAAAGGGCCAAAGCCGGCGGTACCACCATCCCGGTGCCTTTAGGTAACTAAAGGCATCAGGGTTGCGGTGCCACCGGCTTGGGCCCGCAATCGCTGCTCGCAGCTATATTTATTATTATTATTATTATTTATACGACTATTTGGGCACTTTTGGGGCCCTTAACATGCTCAAAAACTCTTGAAACTTTGCACACGGGTCAGAATCCGCGGCCATCAGGGCCGGGCTGAAGATGGTACCCGGGCGTGGCAGGGGGGCTAGACAGCGCCCCCTGGAACGGGGTCCGAAAACTTGGTCCATAAATCAAACACGCTTGCATGTAATAATATGAAACTCGGTGCACATATAGATCTCATCGTTCATATATACCTCAAACTATTACTTTTTACCCCAGCCCAACAGGAAGTCGGTTATTTAGGGTTGTTCATAAAACACTCGCAATGGAATTTGAAGTACTCCTCCTAGAGAATTCAAACACACGGCACGAAACTCGGTCAGCATGAAGTCAAGGCATTGAGGATGAAAGTTTGCGAGGGGATTTTTGATATCTCGAACGGTTTGGCCGTGGCGAGGAAACGAAATTATGGCGAGAATCGTGAAACAGGAAGTGTGTCAGAACTTCAGCATACATTAACTGATCTTGATGAAACTTCAGCAGTTTGTTTGCTGTAAGAGGACGATCACATGGATGTGAATATTGTGAGTCAAAGTTATAGCGCCACCAACTGGCAGCAGGAAGTGTGTCACTTTCAAAATGCTTTGAAATCACCCTCTTATTTTTACCCGATTTGCTTCAAACTTAATCTGTATAATGTAAATACATAGCAGATGAAGACCTGTGAATGGATTCTTGATATCTTTGATACTGTTGCCGTGGCAACGCATCAAACTTTAAAATTCTTTTTTTTGATGATTTTGAGACTCTTAGCGGCTTTTGGGGCCCTTAACGGGTTTGAAAACTCTTGAAACTTTGCACACAGGTCAGATCCCACAGCCATCAGAGCCGGGCTGAAGATGGTACCTGGGTGTGGCAGGGGGGCTAGACAGCGCCCCCTGGAACGGGGTCCGAACACTTGGTCCATAAATCAAACACGCTTGAATGTAATAATATGAAACTCGGTACACATGTTGATCTCATCGTTTCATCTATACCTCACACTCTTACTTTTTACCCCAGCCCAACAGGAAGTCGGCTATTGAGGTTTGTTTGTAAAACGCTCGCAATGGAATGTGCAATACTCCTCCTAGAGAATTCAAACACACGGCACGAAACTCGGTCAGCATGAAGTCAAGGCATTGAGGATGAAAGTTTGCGAGGGGATTTTTGATATCTCGAACGGTTTGGCCGTGGCGAGGAAACGAAATTATGGCGAGAAACGTGAAACAGGAAGTGTGTTATAACTTCAGCATACATTAACTGATCTTGATGAAACTTCAGCAGTGTGTTCGCTGTAAGAGGACGATCACATGGATGTGACTATTGTGAGTCAAAGTTATAGCGCCACCAACTGGCAGCAGGAAGTGTGTCACTTTCAAAATGCTTTGAAATCACCCTTTTATTTTTACCCGATTTGCTTCAAACTTAATCTGTATAATGTAAATATACGGCAGATGTAGACCTGTGAATGGATTCTTGATATCTTTTAAACTGTTGCCGTGGCAACGCATCAAACTTTACCATTCTTTTAGGATGCTTTTGAGACCCTTAGCATGCTTCAAATCGCATGAAACTCGACAGACACATCACATTTATTAGCCAGTAGACATGTGCAAAGTTTCAGAAACGGGCGTGGTGAGGGCTCAGTAGCACCACCTTTTGACAAAAGTGGGGTTGTTAGTTTTAACTAGAGTTACAAAAATCGGTATGTATATTGTACTCCTCGAGCCGGACAACTTTCTAATTGACACTCATTAGCTAGGACCCACAGAAAGTCAGATATCTTTGTTTGAATGTAGAGAAAATCTTAGAATTTTGCCAGTCTCTCAGTGTCTCTCTGTGTGAGTGAGAGGAGGGGCGGCTGTCAGGTTATTTAACCCTTTATTTGCTGTGTGCGACTTCTCTGGCATTTTCGGGGGCCTTAACATCCTCTAAAACTCTTGAAACTTTGCACACGGGTCAGAACCCATGGCCATCAGGGCCGGGCTGAAGCTGGTCATCGGGCGTGGCAGGGCGGCTCGACAGCGCCCCCTGGACTGGGATTCGAACATTTGTCCATAAATCAAACACACTTGCGTGTAATAATATGAAACTCGGTACAATTATAGATCACATCAGGCCAAACAACTTTCGTGCTCTAAGTTTTACGACAATTAAAATGGAAGTTGAGATTTATGGGTTGTTTGAATAGTTGTCCTAGGAGAAATACATCAAATTACAACGCATGTGTTTACCAATCACAACCAAACTCGGTCAGCAAGAAGTCAAGACATTGAGGATGAAAGTTTGCGAGGGGATTTTTGATATCTCGAACGGTTTGGCCGTGGCGAGGAAACGAAATTATGGCGAGAAACGTGAAACAGGAAGTGTGTTATAACTTCAGCATACATTAACTGATCTTGATGAAACTTCAGCAGTGTGTTCGCTGTAAGAGGACGATCACATGGATGTGACTATTGTGAGTCAAAGTTATAGCGCCACCAACTGGCAGCAGGAAGTGTGTCACTTTCAAAATGCTTTGAAATCACCCTTTTATTTTTACCCGATTTGCTTCAAACTTAATCTGTATATAATGTAAATATACGGCAGATGTAGACCTGTGAATGGATTCTTGATATCTTTTAAACTGTTGCCGTGGCAACGCATCAAACTTTACCATTCTTTAAGGATGCTTTTGAGACCCTTAGCATGCTTCAAATCGCATGAAACTCGACAGACACATCACATTTATTAGCCAGTAGACATGTGCAAAGTTTCAGAAACGGGCGTGGTGAGGGCTCAGTAGCACCACCTTTTGACAAAAGTGGGGTTGTTAGTTTTAACTAGAGTTACAAAAATCGGAATGTATATTGTACTCCTCGAGCCGGACAACTTTCTAATTGACACTCATTAGCTAGGACCCACAGAAAGTCAGATATCTTTGTATGAATGTAGAGAAAATCTTAGAATTTTGCCAGTCTCTCAGTGTCTCTCTGTGTGAGTGAGAGGAGGGGCGGCTGTCAGGTTAATTTTAACCCTTTATTTGCTGTGTGCGACTTCTCTGGCATTTTCGGGGGCCTTAACATCCTCTAAAACTCTTGAAACTTTGCACACGGGTCAGAACCCATGGCCATCAGGGCCGGGCTGAAGCTGGTCATCGGGCGTGGCAGGGCGGCTCGACAGCGCCCCCTGGACTGGGATTCGAACATTTGTCCATAAATCAAACACACTTGCGTGAATTAATATGAAACTCGGTACAATTATAGATCACATCAGGCCAAACAACTTTCGTGCTCTAAGTTTTACGACAATTAAAATGGAAGTTGAGAATTATGGGTTGTTTGAATAGTTGTCCTAGGAGAAATACATCAAATTACAACGCATGTGTTTACCAATCACAACCAAACTCGGTGTGCAAGAAGTCAAGACATTGAGGATGAAAGTTTGTGAGGGGATTTTTGATATCTCAAACGGTTTGGCCGTGGCGAGGAAACGAAATTATGGCGAGAAACGTGAAACAGGAAGTGTGTTATAACTTCAGCATACATTAACATATCTTGATGAAACTTCATCAGTGTGTTCGCTGTAAGAGGACGATCACATGGATGTGACTATTTCGAGTCAAAGTTATAGCGCCACCAACTGGCAGCAGGAAGTGTGTCACTTTCAAAATGCTTTGAAATCAACCTCTTATTTTTACCCGATTTGCTTCAAACTTCATCTGTATAATGTAAATACATGGCAGATGAAGACCTGTGAATGGATTCTTGATATCTTTGATACTGTTGCCGTGGCAACGCATCAAACTTTAAAATTCTTTTTTTTTGATGATTTTGAGACTCTTAATGGCTTTTGAGGCCCTTAACGGGTTTGAAAACTCTTGAAACTTTGCACACAGGTCATATCCCACAGCCATCAGGCCCGGGCTGAAGATGGTACCTAGGCGTGGCAGGGGGGCTAGACAGCGCCCCCTGGAACGGGGTCCGAAAACTTGGTCCATAAATCAAACACGCTTGCATGTAATAATATGAATGAAAAACTTCATCTGTATAATGTAAACAGATGAAAAACTTCATCTGTATAATGATGAAAAACAGATGAAAAACTTCATCTGTATAATGTAAACATACGGTAGATGTAGACCTGTGAATGGATTCTTGATATCTTTTAAACTGTTGCCGTGGCAAAGCTTCAAACTTTGAAATTATTTTAGGATGCTTTTGAGACTCTTAGCATGCTTGAAATTGCATGAAACTCAACAGACACATCACATTTATTAGCCAGTAGACATGTGCAAAGTTTCAGAAACGGGCATGGTGCAGGGACTAAATAGCGCCACCTTTTGACAAAAGTGGGGTTGTTATTTTTATCTACAGTTACAAAAATCGTTATATACATTGTACTCCTCAAGCCAGACAACTTTCTAATTCATAGTCATTAGCTCAGACCAAGAGGAAGTCAGATATTTTGGTTTGAATATGGTGAGACTCTCTCTGAGCCTACGTCCGTGTATGGCAAGCCCTTTTAACATTTAAAAGCTAAGTTTGCCTATCCGGAAATTAACATTGTAGATATCAACAATGTCTTTCTGTCTAGTCGTAATTACATTTTGGATAGTTTGTATTATCATTTAAGATATCTGTAACATAATTGTGACTAGTCAAAATGACAGACTATGGCAAGCCGTTTTAACATTTAATCATGAAAGGGCCAAAGCCTTCGGCACCGCCACCCCGGTGCCTTTAGGTAACTAAAGGAGCCGGGGTTGCGGTGCCACCGGCTTGGGCCCGCCATCGCTGCTCGCAGCTATATTTAGGGCCCAAGCCCTGAAAGGCGAAGGCCTATTGTTTTCCTTATTATTATTAAGCCCTGAAAGGGCGAAGGCCCTATTGTTTTCCTAAGGATTATTTATTATTATTATTTTGTAACCTTTTGGGCATTTTTGGGGCCCTTAACGTGCTCGAAAACTCTTGAAACTTTGCACATGGGTCAGAACCCGCGGCCATCAGAGCCGGGCTGAAGCTGGTACCCGGGCGTGGCAGGGCGGCTCGTCAGCGCCCCCTGGAACGGGGTACGAACACTTGGTCCATAACTCAAACACGTTTGTATGTAATAATATGAAACTCTGTGCACATGTTGATCTCATAGTTTCATCTATACCTCGCGCTTTTACTTTTTACCCCAGCCCAACAGGAAGTCGGCTATTGAGGTTTGTTTGTAAAACGCTCGCAATGGAATGTTAAATACTCCTCCTAGAGCTTTGATCCAAATTCGACAAAACTCGGTCAGCATGAAGTCAAGACATTGAGGATGAAAGTTTGCGAGGGGATTTTTGATATCTCGAACGGTTTGGCCGTGGCGAGGAAACGAAATCATGGCGAGAAACGTGAACCAGGAAGTGTGTTATAACTTCAGCATACATTAACTGATCTTGATGAAACTTCAGCAGTGTGTTCGCTGTAAGAGGACGATCACATGGATGTGACTATTGTGAGTCAAAGTTATAGCGCCACCAACTGGCAGCAGGAAGTGTGTCACTTTCAAAATGCTTTGATATCACCCTTTTATTTTTACCCGATTTGCTTCAAACGTCATCTGTATAATGTAAACATACGGCAGATGTAGACCTGTGAATGGATTCTTGATATCTTTGAAACTGTTGCCGTGGCGACGCATCAAACGTTACCATTCTTTTAGGATGCTTTTGAGACCCTTAGCATGCTTGAAATTGCATGAAACTCGACAGACACATCACATTTATTAGCCAGTAGACACGTGCAAAGTTTCAGAAACGGGCGTGGTGAGGGCTCAGTAGCGCCACCTTTTGACAAAAGTGGGGTTGTTAGTTTTATCTACAGTTACAAAAATCGGTATGTATATTGTACTCCTCGAGCCGGACAACTTTCTAATTGACACTCATTAGCTAGGACCCACAGAAAGTCAGATATGTTTGTTTGAATGTGGTCTTGCTCAATCTGAGCCTGCTGTCTTTGCCTGTCTGTGTATGTGTGTGTGTTTGTAGGGGGAGGGGTATTAACCATTTCACTCCTGTGTGTATGGCCTGCATAAAAAATAAATGCCTTAAGCCTGGTATTTTTTTAAATAAGTTTTTTATTTTTTTATAAGTAAAGGCATATAACCAGTTTAATTGTAGTGCATTAATAGTTTTATATAATTAGTTTATTAATTAAATTAACTTGGTCCATAAACTTGATCTGAAAATTTGGTCCATAAATCAAACACACTTGCATGTAATAATATGACTTGAGTGTTAATCACATCATGTTTTCAGTTTGAATATAAAATATATAAATTATGTAAAAAAAAATAAAGTTGATCCAGCTGGAGCGCAGGCTGAGAATAGCGCTGTCATGACTGGATCAGAGATCATCAGTCATGCCTTCTCATACCTTACGCGCACACCACGCCCACTTACATCAGATCACATCAACATGTCAGCCGGAGGGATAACGAGGGTCGTCGTCGCTTTTGGATTCAAGAATTTCTTACAACAAGATGGCAAAAGAACAGCGCTTTGCAAGACATGCAACGTTAAGATCGCGGACAGTCAGATGACAACCTCCAATTTCGTCCGTCATTTGAAGAGCCATATTCTGCCCAGTAAGTGCTTGTCAATTTGTTAATGTTATCTGGTTAGCTCGTTCGTAGTTAGCTAGCTAATGTAAGTTAAAGGAGAACTCCGGCGCAAAATTACACATTGTTACCTAGTCAACCGTTATCTGAGATTTGTTTTCATGACTGCCGAATGTAAATAGTTTTATCTATAAAAACAGTTTAGCCTATAAGTGACGTCCGACATTCTGCATATTGTGTTATTTTGTTAAGCCCCACTAAAGGCATAAAAAACTGTAAAGCACAATCAAGTTTTCACACTATATTCCAAGACTTCTAAAGTCATTCAATAGCTTAATGTGTGGTAAAATTAATATTTTAGTCTCTAAGTTAAAGTTAACGGAAAGTCATCTCGCCTCAGTCATTCTCCATGCATCAGCATTAGCGCGTCGCGTTCGGTTGCGACAGTAACACGACGACACTCTCTTCAAGATCAATGTTCCCAATATTATACTTTATTTGTAGATAAGGCATAAAGGTCTATGATTTGCATAAAATGACTATCTTGCTGGAGTGGAGTTTATTGCCCTTTAGAATACACTAAGCATTAGTGCTGCACGATTAATTATATCGCAGTCGTAATAGCGATCTCAAACCTATGCAATTATATAACGCAAAATGCCGCGATTTTAAATGAAATAAACAAAGTAGGGCTATTAGCGCAGCATCTCTTCTTTTTTGTCATCCTTTGACTAGTGTTACAAGATCCCCCTCTTATTGGTTCAAATGCCTTTTCGCATTTTGCACGACAAGAAGTGAAAAGCTGCCTGTGAGTGCCCTAGATTAGAATAGATGAGACTCGCATAATGCGCATGCACTGACCGTGTGCCAGCCCAGAATAAACAGTTCTCTTTCGAGCTTGAACGAACAATAGCACACACAATTATGCCAAAATGTGAGAGTTGTGAGTTGTGCTATGAGGCGCGTGTGAGATCCGCGTCTCGGCAACGGGTGCTCTTAAAGGGCCAGCAGCGAATAAAGCGTTCTTTCAGTAAAGTTAAAAGAACAAAGGGAAATTAGAAAATTACTCACTGATCTTGAGTAAAGAACTTTTGTAGCTTTAATAAGGATTATTATATATATAATTTATGATTCAGGCAGCGCAGACTGTTTGATAACTTTATTCAATTTCTGTACCTGTTAAGACAGGAAGGGCACAGGTAAATATGTTTTTTATTATGGGTTTATGTGGGGATTGTTTGAAGTTCACTTAATTTAAAAGCTGTTATATATTTTTTTTAAGCCTAATAATTTTTTAAAAAGTTGATGGCTTTCAATTGATGGAATCACTGTAATGTTGGTTTGGTTGATGGTTTATTGATCATTATAGGTGTTATCAATCATTTATTGTTGTTGTTGTTGTTTTTAGTTTGAGTTGAGAAATAAACATTAATCTGTGTGTGCATTTTACTTTAGAACCAAGCAAGTTGGACTCATGAAACCATTTTATTATATCGGAGTCGCAAATCGCAATTGCAATATTGGCTCAATAATGGCAATATGACATTTTCCCAAATCGTGCAGCCCTACTAAGCATAGATTATAGATACCATCCCTTCGCTATGTTCTTTTCAATGTGAAGCGTTGCGTGCTGTGACTTGGTGTTGCTTCAAGTGCATCATTCTGCACACGGGATGCGCATGATTGCTTATAATACTTTGGGGAGACAAGGGGGCGTGGCCTAAGGGAATATCACTCGTGATGTTAAGTGATGTTACCCCGCCATCGCTGATACAACCTTTAGCAGTCATGTTTTTGCTTCTTGAGAGAGAGAGAAAGTGTGTGTGTGTGTGTGTGTGTGAGCAGTGGCGGTTCTAGGCGGGGGCCTGGGGGGGCCAGTGCCCCTGCGACAACAAGCTTGGACCCCCTTGTGGCCCCCCTAAATGTGGAGTCAGTGTGAAATATTTTTTTTATAGTGTGTCACGCATTGAGCATGACAGTCACTCGTTTCAGTCTTTTGTCTCACACTCCCGTCACACATTGTATTTCTCATGCGGAAAAACTATTAATAATATATTTAATATACGCAATTTCTCTGGCCGCGCCGCTCTCACGTGAGAATCAAGCGCGTCTCGCCTGGAGTTCAGCAGTCGACCCTGCTACGCATCAGCCAATCAAAAAAAGAGAAGTGCTACTTAATAGCCAATCAGAAAAGGGCACTATTGTATCTGGGTAAAATTTAACGCAACAACCAATGAAAAAAAGCATATCCTGGAATTGTTCATATGATTCTGTTACAACATCTTCCGAAAGTTTCTTCACCCGTCCCACAGATGAAACTAATCACTGGAGCTCCGAACATCACTTGGAGCACGGAGTAAGTCATGATCTCCTGTTTTAATGTTACAACAAATTCACAACTTGTTTGACAAAAACTATGACAACTTGACTGATGTAAGATGAATCTTTCCCGTAGCGTAAGCTAGCTTACGCAATGCTCGTTCCCTCATCTAGAGAGAACCGAGGTTACGTTAGGTAATCGATTCGTTTCCCATTTAATTAGTATCAGTCTGTAACTTAGACAACAGTTTTACAGCCTGTTCACTGACAACACCTGCTCAGAACAAGTAGTCTAGGCCTAGTCATCTTATTACACGAATCACGATGACTGACATATTGTCACATTATAAACATCTCTCTCTCCAAATAGGCTTAATAATTTTATTAGCACTAGATAAATTAAAGTGTATTGCATAGTCGATATTATAGGTCACTTTTAAAATCATGTCATATTTTATAATTATATCCTGGCCAAGGATGCATTAATTATTGCTTCTGTCTTTCAAAGATGTCAGGAAAAAAACAATTATAAAAAAGCTCATTCACCCTGAGAGGAAAGCCCCCTAAAAAGGCCAGTTTAGAGGATAATTTGCTGATCTTTTTGCAAAAAAAAAAAAAAAAAAAACCCACAAAAATCGTAGATTAATTTGTAAAAATTATATATATATATATATATATATATATATATATACATACTGTATATTCAATGTAAAAAAATAAAATGGAAATTCAAATACAGACTGATATATGTAATGCAAATGTAAAAATATAATGCAAATGCAAATTGTTGGATAATTATAAACATGGTATTTTGCTTATTTATGCATTCAGTGCAGTGCAGAAAATGATAAGGTCTAAATGTAACTGGCCCCTCTAACAGTACAACTGGCCCCAGCTTGGCCCCCCCAGTTGAAATGGTCTAGAACCGCCACTGTGTGTGTGTGTGTGTGAGAGAGAGAGAGAGAGAGAGAGAGAGAGAGAGAGAGAGAGAGAGAGAGAGAGAGAGAGAGAGAGAGAGAGAGAGAAATGTAACAAAGTTTAATATTGTTTGTAAACTGTGTTTGAGAGAGAGGAAGGTGTTCAGAGAGTCTGTAGGATGTTAAGCTGTTATTTGTTTTATGGACTCAATGTTGAAAATTTAAAACATTTCAAACACACTGTTGGCAGAAGTGAAAAATAAATAATTTTATGAAGTTACAATTTTGTTTGATTCCATGGTGTATTTTACTGAACATGAGTATTTACAATGCAAATTATTGTAATTTACTGGCAAATACTTATCTTGTCTTTTCATTTTATTAAGATCAGATTCTGCATGTAAAATTAAAATAATAAGGTGACTTGACTTGCACTTGACTTAACCTACTACAAGACTTGACTTGACTTGACATAGCCTGTGACTTGACTTGACTTGCCCCCCCCAAAAAAAATACTTGGGACTTACTTGAGACTTGACGGTTAAGACTTGAGACTTACTTGAGACTTGCGTGACCTGCGCCCATCTCTGCTCTAAGTTTTAAGACAGTTCAAATGGAAGTTGGGAATTATGTGTTGTTTGAATAAATCTCCTAGGAGAAATACATCAAATTACAACGCATGTGTTTACCAATCACCACCATACTCGGTGTGCATGAAGTCAAGACATTGAGGATGCTCAATTCCGGACGGATTTTTGATATCTCGAACGGTTTGGCCGTGGCGAGGAAAATAATTTTATGACTAAAAAAGGACACATAAAATGTGTTAACTTTGCTCGTTTTACCTACAGTTACAAAACATGCCACGTATATTGTTCTTGTCAAGCCGATCAACTTTCTAATTAACAGTAAGAAGCTCAGACCAAAAGAAAGTCAGATATTGCAGTTTGGATGTGTATCTTGTCTCTATCAGTGTCTGTATGGGGAAGAGGGAGGGGGGGGGTTGCTGGTGTCTGCGTTTATGTGTGTGTGTGTGTGTGGCTGACTGTAGATTTTTTCTGCAAGTCCTTATCTTTTTGCATAACAATTTTGTATTTTTTTAAATGACAAAATATGCATATAACCCTAATCTTTTAAATGTATAGTTTGCTTTAAATAAAAGTAAGATAAATTGGTAAACTACAAATTGGTAATTGAAGCTGAATGAATTTAAAATTAATGTGCTATATTTCAATACATTTGCTTTCCTTAATATTGTAAAACACTAACCTCATTTATATGTGTGTGTGTGTGTGTGTTTGTATGTATATATATTTTGCAAAGCCCTCACTGATGCAAGCTCTTCTGCACACTTCTCTTCGACAGTCAATGCGGAGGTTAAGTTTTTGCACGTCGTGCAGAATAACCCTCTTTATATATATATATATATATATATATATATATATATATATACTTAAAAAAGCGGGGGTTAAGTTTTTGCACGTCGTGCAGAATAACACTAAAGGCACCATATATATACTTAAAAGTGGGGTTGTTAGTTTTATCTACAGTTACAAAAATCGGTATATACATTGTACTCCTCAAGCCGTACAACTTTCTAATACATAGTCATTAGCTCGGACCAAGAGGAAGTCAGATATTTTGGTCTGAATATGGTGAGCCTCTCTCTGAGCCTACGTCCCTGTATGGCAAGCCCTTTTAACATTTAAAAGCTAAGTTTGCCTGTCCGGAATTAACATTGTAGATATCAACAAAGTCTTTCTGTCTAGTCGTTACACTTTGGATAGTTTGTATTATCATTTAAGATATCTGTAACATAATTGTGACTAGTCGAAATGACAGAGTATGGCAAGCCGTTTTAACATTTAATCATGAAAGGGCCAAAGCCTTCGGCACCGCCACCCGGGTGCCTTTAGGTAACTAAAGGAACCGGGGTTGCGGTGCCTCCGGCTTGGGCCCGCCATCGCTGCTCGCAGCTATATTTAGGGCCCAAGCCCTGAAAGGGCGAAGGCCCTATTGTTTTCCTTGGGATTATTTTTCTATTATTATTATAATAATTATTATTTTACTACCTTTTGGGCACTTTTGGGGCCCTTAACGTGCTCGAAAACTCTTGAAACTTTGCACACGGGTCAGAACCCGCGGCCATCAGAGCCGGGCTGAAGCTGGTACCCGGGCGTGGTAGGGCGGCTCGTCAGCGCCCCCTGGAACGGGGTCCGAACACTTGGTCCATAACTCAAACACGCTTGCATGTAATAATATGAAACTCGGTACACATGTTGATCTCATCGTTTCATCTATACCTCGCGCTCTTACTTTTTACCCCAGCCCAACAGGAAGTCGGCTATTGAGGTTTGTTTGTAAAACGCTCGCAATGGAATGTCAAATACTCCTCCTAGAGCTTTGATCCAAATTCGACGAAACTCGGTCAGCGTGAAGTCAAGACATTGAGGATGAAAGTTTGCGAGGGGATTTTTGATATCTCGAACGGTTTGTCCGTGGCGAGGAAACGAAATCATGGCGAGAAACGTGAAACAGGAAGTGTGTTATAACTTCAGCATACATTAACTGATCTTGATGAAACTTCAGCAGTGTGTTCGCTGTAAGAGGACGATCACATGGATGTGACTATTGTGAGTCAAAGTTATAGCGCCACCAACTGGCAGCAGGAAGTGTGTCACTTTCAAAATGCTTTGATATCACCCTTTTATTTTTACCCGATTTGCTTCAAACTTCATATGTATAATGTAAACATACGGCAGATGTAGACCTGTGAATGGATTCTTGATATCTTTGAAACTGTTGCCGTGGCGACGCATCAAACTTTACCCTTCTTTTAGGATGCTTTTAGGATGCTTTTGAGACCCTTAGCATGCTTCAAAATGCATGAAACTCGACAGACACATCACATTTATTAGCCAGTAGACATGTGCAACGTTTCAGAAACGGGTGTGGTGAGGGCTCAGTAGCGCCACCTTTTGACAAAAGTGGGGTTGTTAGTTTTATCTACAGTTACAAAAATCAGTATGTATATTGTACTCCTCGAGCCGGACAACTTTCTAATTGACACTCATTAGCTAGGACCCACAGAAAGTCAGATATGTTTGTTTGAATGTGGTCTTGCTCAATCTGAGCCTGCTGTCTTTGCCTGTCTGTGTATGTGTGTGTGTTTGTAGGGGGAGGGGTATTAACCATTTCACTCCTGTGTGTATGGCCTGCATAAAAAATAAATGCCTTAAGCCTGGTATTTTTTTAAATAAGTTTTTTATTTTTTTATAAGTAAAGGCATATAACCAGTTTAATTGTAGTGCATTAATAGTTTTATATAATTAGTTTATTAATTAAATTAACTTGGTCCATAAACTTGATCTGAAAATTTGGTCCATAAATCAAACACACTTGCATGTAATAATATGAAACTTGGTACACATATAGATCTCATCGTTTCATATATAGCCTACTTCACACTCTTACTTTTTACCCCAGCCCAACAGGAAGACGGCTATTTAGGGTTGTGTTTAAAACACATGCAATGGAATTTAAAGTATTGCTCCTAGAGCACTGAACCAAATTCGACAAAACTCGATCAGCGTGAAGTCAAGACATTAAGGATGAAAAGGTGCCAAGGGATTTTTTATATCTCGAACGGTTTGGCCGTGGCGAGGAAACGAAATTATGGCGAGAAACATGAAACAGGATGTGTGTTATAACTTCAGCATACATTAACTGATCTTGATGAAACTTCAGCAGTGTTTTCGCTGTAAGAGACCGATCACATGGATGTGACTATTGTGAGTCAAAATTATAGCGCCACCAACTGGCAGCAGGAAGTGTGTCACTTTCAAAATGCTTTGAAACCACTCTCTTATTTTTAACCGATTTGCTTCAAACTTCATCTGTATAATGTAAATACACGGCAGATGTAGACCTGTGAATGAATTTTTGATATCTTTGATACTGTTGCCGTGGCAACGAATCAAACTTTAACATTCTTTTTTGATGCTTTTGGGACTCTTAGCATGCTTGAAATTGCTTGAAACTCAACAGATACATCACATTTATTAGCCAGTAGACATGTGCAACTATGGCAAAAGATTAAAGTAATGTCAAAAAAGTAAACACTAAAAGCCTCATATCTTCTAAAAATGTAATTATACATCATTTGTTTCTAAATTAAATTATACAAATATTATAACTTCCCCAATTTTTCCTTTTTTTCATTTAAGAATTATGTTTACGTTCAAAAACAGCCAGAATTGTTGTAAAATTCATAAAAAAATAATAATCTGAGTCATACGTAGTGCTATACTGCCCTCTTGTGTTCAATATCAGGTAGGCCTATTGTGTATATTCCCACCGGTTAATCAACGTGTGACTCCGCTGGGACTTGGGAGCTTTTAAATCGCTTACTTAAAACCGAAAGTCGAAATACGGATGTCCGCACAAGACATTAATGGTGTGGAGTAGAGCGAGCATTTTAAATAAATTCCTATTAAGTAGGATTGAACTAAACAGAAAGAATGTTCACTCTGTTCTGCTGGTTCCTCGCTGGTGGATCATATGATTACTTTGTCATAATCTATGACAAAAATGCTATTATAAACCATATTAATAATAGATAATACACATTGCTCTTATTTTTGAAAAATACATTCATGAAAAACAAGATAACAAAAATCATAAAAAATATAGCCATGGCTGCTATAAATGTTTGAAATGCATAGGACAGATGTTTAATGACGCAGCAACATATAATTGAAAGGCAATTAATAATCTGTCATTACGTCACTGCATTATGATATTACGGCTCCAATACGGTGCAGCACAAAGCACTTATGTGCATCCCGAGCGGAGAATGATGTGCTTGAAGCCACATGAAGTTACAGCGCAGTGAGTCCGTATTGAAAAGTTCAAAGCACAAAGGAAATACATATTTATGAACAGTGTATTATACATTATCTATCTATGCAATAGTTTATTGAGCCTTTTCTTTTAAAGGTTTTAAATTTCAGTTACTGTGTGCGTGAAGAACAATTATAGTGCTCTGACTCTAGTGTTGTGATCTAACCGACAGCGTCCGACACCCGGTAGAAAGTAACACGGTTAAGTTACAGCAATAAAGTCCAGCAAGAAAAAGTTTCTTCATTCGAAAATATAGACCTTTAGACCTTTATCTTAAAGATCCAGTATAATAGGATTAACATTCAATCATCTTGAAGATCGTTTCATCATTGACTGTAACCGAATGTGACGTGCTGTTTGAATGCTGAATGGAGAATGACTGACAGGCGCAGAGAGGGAAAAGTTTGTGTTCTTGAATTTAATGACTTAAATATTAATTTCTATATCACATAATAGCTTCAGAACACTAATAATACAGTACACAAAAACTTTATGGTACTTTAGAAAGTTTTTGTGCCTTTGTGCCTAACATAGAATAGTATATATGCACAATATAGAATTTGAATCAGCCTCGTCAAAGATGGCAGTGTCAGAGCCGATACCGATCCTGAGTATCTAATCGGCGCACTTCTTTTCAACAGTCAAATTGAAATTGAAATTGAAATTGCTTGAAACTCAACAGATACATCACATTTATTAGCCAGTAGACATGTGCAAAGTTTCAGAAACGGGCATAGTGCAAGGACTAAATAGCGCCACCTTTTGACAAAAGTGGGGTTGTTAGTTTTATCTACAGTTACAAAAATCGCTATATACATTGTACTCCTCAAGCCGGACAACTTTCTAATACATAGTCATTAGCTCGGACCAAGAGGAAGTCAGATATTTTGGTTTGAATATGGTGAGCCTCTCTCTGAGCCTACGTCCCTGTATGGCAAGCCCTTTTAACATTTAAAAGCTAAGTTTGCCTGTCCGGAATTAACATTGTAGATATCAACAACGTCTTTCTGTCTATTCGTAATTACATTTTGGATAGTTTGTATTATCATTTAAGATATCTGTAACATAATTGTGACTAGTCGAAATGACAGAGTATGGCAAGCCGTTTTAACATTTAATCATAAAAGGGCCAAAGCCTTCGGCACCGCCACCCGGGTGCATTTAGGTAACTAAAGGAACCGGGGTTGCGGTGCCACCGGCTTGGGCCCGCCATCGCTGCTCGCAGCTATATTTATTATTATTATTATTATTTATACGACTATTCGGGCACTTTTGGGGCCCTTAACATGCTCAAAAACTCTTGAAACTTTGCACACGGGTCAGAACCCGCGGCCATCAGGGCCGGGCTGAAGATGGTACCCGGGCGTGGCAGGGGGGCTCGACAGCGCCCCCTGGAACGGGGTCCGAACACTTGGTCCATAACTCAAACACGCTTGCATGTAATAATATGAAACTCGGTACACATGTTGATCTCATCGTTTCATCTATACCTCGCGCTTTTACTTTTTACCCCAGCCCAACAGGAAGTCGGCTATTGAGGGTTGTTTGTAAAACACTCGCAATGGAATTTTAATACTCCTCCTAGAGCTTTGATCCAAATTCGACGAAACTCGGTCAGCGTGAAGTCAAGACATTGAGGATGAAAGTTTGCGAGGGGATTTTTGATATCTCGAACGGTTTGGCCGTGGCGAGGAAACGAAATTATGGCGAGAAACGTGAAACAGGAAGTGTGTTATAACTTCAGCATACATTAACTGATCTTGATGAAACTTCAGCAGTGTGTTCGCTGTAAGAGGACGATCACATGGATGTGACTATTGTGAGTCAAAGTTATAGCGCCACCAACTGGCAGCAGGAAGTGTGTCACTTTCAAAATGCTTTGAAATCACCCTTTTATTTTTACCCGATTTGCTTCAAACTTCATCTGTATAATGTAAACATACGGCAGATGTAGACCTGTGAATGGATTCTTGATATCTTTGAAACTGTTGCCGTGGCAACGCATCAAACTTTACCATTCTTTTAGGATGCTTTTGAGACTCTTAGCATGCTTCAAATTGCATGAAACTCGACAGACACATCACATTTATTAGCCAGTAGACATGTGCAAAGTTTCAGAAACGGGTGTGGTGAGGGCTCAGTAGCGCCACCTTTTGACAAAAGTGGGGTTGTTAGTTTTATCTACAGTTACAAAAATCAGTATGTATATTGTACTCCTCGAGCCGGACAACTTTCTAATTGACACTCATTAGCTAGGACCCACAGAAAGTCAGATATGTTTGTTTGAATGTAGAGAAAATCTCAGAATTTTGCCAGTCTCTCAGTGTCTCTCTGTGTGAGTGAGAGGAGGGGCGCCTGTCAGGTTAATTTTAACCCTTTATTTGCTGTGTGCGACTTCTCTGGCATTTTCGGGGGCCTTAACATCCTCGAAAACTCTTGAAACTTTGCACACGGGTCAGAACCCATGGCCATCAGGGCCGGGCTGAAGCTGGTAACCGGGCGTGGCAGGGCGGCTCGACAGCGCCCCCTGGACTGGGATTCGAAAATTTGTCCATAAATCAAACACACTTGCATGAATTAATATGAAACTCGGTACAATTATAGATCACATCAGGCCAAACAACTTTCGTGCTCTAAGTTTTATGACAGTTCAAATGGAAGTTATTTATGAATTATGAATTATGGGTTGTTTGAATAATTGTCCTAGGAGAAATACATCAAATCACAATGCATGTGTTTACCAATCACAACCAAACTCGGTGTGCATGAAGTCAAGACATTGAGGATGCTCAATTCCGGACGGATTTTTGATATCTCGAACGGTCTGGCCGTGGCGAGGAAATGAATTTTATGACTAAAAAAGGACACATAAAGTGTGTTATAACTTTGCTCAATTTACCTACAGTTACAAAACTTACCACGTATATTGTTCTCGTCAAGCCGATCAACTTTCCAATTTAAAGTCATTCGCTCTGAGCAACAGAAAGTCAGATATTGTAGTTTGAATGGATTTATTTCCCCTGCGATTCTCTCTCTCTCTCTCTCTCTCTCTCTCTCTCTCTCTCTGTGTGTGTGTGTGTGTGGGTGGGTGTGTGTGTGTGTGGGGAGGGGAGGGCTGTTGTCTGTGTTTATGTGTGTGTGTGTGGCTGGATGTGATTTTTCCTACAAGTCCTTGTCTCTAAGTCCTTGTCTTTTTGCATAACAATTTTGCATAACAATATTTTTAAATGACAAAATAGGCATATAACCCCCATCTTTTAAATGTATAGATTGCTTTAAATAAAAGTAAGATTGTATTTGTAATTGAAGTTGAATGAATTTAAAATTCATGTGCTATATTTCAATATATTTGTTTTCCTTAAGATTTTAAAACACTAACTTCATTCTTATCTGAATTACAAATATTTGTTTCTGTATAAAATAATACTCTGACTAAAAACACATTTGATGTTTTTTTTTTGGTATTTTTATTTACATGTATTTATGTGTGTGTGTGTGTGTGTGTGTGTGTATAAAGTGCAGGGTTTTTTTTAGATAAAGTAGAATTTCTATAACTATGTGTTGAACTAATAAATCACTCTTGTGTGTGTTAAACACAATCTACTTAATACAGACAACTTCATTATAAAGATAAATAACAAATCCAAAAAATATATGATTATAATCTATGACAAAAAAAGCCATTACAAACTATATTAATGGAAAATACACATTGCTCTTTGTATTGTTGTAAAATATTCATGAAAAACAAGATAACAAAAATCAAAAAGATAAATTATTTTAGATATAGCCATGTTTTAAATGTATAGCAGAGATGTTAATTGAGGCAGCAACATACAAACTTTCTAGAACAACATGGACCTGGATAGCTGGTTTTTATGGAGGACAGTGAAGAGGAAGAGGGTGCAAATCAAACAGCTCATTCTCAGACTACACAGCAAACAGCTTAAGTTTTTAGTGCTTTGTTTGAGGTTTTTAGTGCTCTGTCCTATCTATTATCAACATATAATAGATGGAACAGAACAAGAAAGGCAATTAATAATCTGTCATTGCGTCACTGCATTATGATATGAAAGGCTCAGTACAGTGTGGCATAAAACGCTTATGCGCATCCCGAGTGGAGAATGATGCTCTTAAAGCCACATGGAGTTACAGCGCACAGCGCATCGAGTCCGCATTGATGCAAGCTCTACAATACACTTCTTTTTGATAGTCAAAGCGGGGGTTACGTTTTTACACGTCGTACAGAATAACCCTAAAGGCACCAAGGTGGCGGTGCCACCGGCTTTATATTAAATATAAATATAGCTGTGAGCAGCGATAAAGGGCCAAAGCCGGCGGTACCACCATCCCGGTGCCTTTGGGTTACCAAAGGCATCGGGGTTGCGGTGCCACCGGCTTGGGCCCGCAATCGCTGCTCACAGCTATATTTCTTATTATTATTTTACTACCTTTTTGGCACTTTTGGAGCCCTTAACATGCTCGAAAACTCTTGAAACTTTGCACACGGGTCAGAACCCGCGGCCATCAGAGCCGGCCTGAAGATGGTACCCGGGCGTGGTAGGGCGGCTCGTCAGCGCCCCCTGGAACGGGGTCCGAACACTTGGTCCATAACTCAAACACGCTTGCATGTAATAATATGAAACTCGGTACACATGTTGATCTCATCGTTTCATCTATACCTCACACTCTTACTTTTTACCCCAGCCCAACAGGAAGTCGGCTATTGAGGTTTGTTTGTAAAACGCTCGCAATGGAATGTTAAATACTCCTCCTAGAGCTTTGATCCAAATTCGACAAAACTCGGTCAGCATGAAGTCAAGACATTGAGGATGAAAGTTTGCGAGGGGATTTTTTATATCTCGAACGGTTTGGCCGTGGCGAGGAAACGAAATCATGGCGAGAAACGTGAACCAGGAAGTGTGTTATAACTTCAGCATACATTAACTGATCTTGATGAAACTTCAGCAGTGTGTTCGCTGTAAGAGGACGATCACGTGGATGTGACTATTGTGAGTCAAAGTTATAGCGCCACCAACTGGCAGCAGGAAGTGTGTCACTTTCAAAATGCTTTGATATCACCCTTTTATTTTTACCCGATTTGCTTCAAACTTCATATGTATAATGTAAACATACGGCAGATGTAGACCTGTGAATGGATTCTTGATATCTTTGAAACTGTTGCCGTGGCGACGCATCAAACTTTACCCTTCTTTTAGGATGCTTTTAGGATGCTTTTGAGACCCTTAGCATGCTTCAAAATGCATGAAACTCGACAGACACATCACATTTATTAGCCAGTAGACATGTGCAAAGTTTCAGAAACGGGCGTGGTGAGGGCTCAGTAGCGCCACCTTTTGACAAAAGTGGGGTTGTTAGTTTTAACTAGAGTTACAAAAATTGGTATGTATATTGTACTCCTCGAGCCGGACAACTTTCTAATTGACACTTATTAGCTAGGACCCACAGAAAGTCAGATATTTTTGTTTGAATATGGTCACTCTGAGCCTACATGTCTCTGTGTGTCTTTGGCTGTCTGTGTGTGTGTGTGTGTGCAGGGGGAGGGGGCTTAACCATTTCACTGCTGTGTGTATGACCTGCATAAAGAAAATACATTTCTCAAGCCTGGTATTTTTTAAATAAGTTTTTATTTTTATTTTTTATAAGTAAAGGCATATAACTAGTTTAATTGTAGTGCATTGACAATAGTTTTATATAATTAGTTTATTAATCAGATTAACTTGGTCAATAAACTTGGTCTGAAAATTTGGTCCATAAATCAAACACACTTGCATGTAATAATATGAAACTTGGTACACATATAGATCTCATCGTTTCATATATACTTCACACTCTTACTTTTTACCCCAGCCCAACAGGAAGTTGGCTATTTAGGGTTGTGTTTAAAACACATGCAATGGAATTTAAATTATTGCTCCTAGAGCACTGAACCAAATTCGACGAAACTCGATCAGCGTGAAGTCAAGACATTAAGGATGAAAAGGTGCCACGGGATTTTTGATATCTCGAACGGTTTGGCCGTGGCGAGGAAACGAAATTATGGCGAGAAACATGAAACAGGATGTGTGTTATAACTTCAGCATACATTAACTGATCTTGATGAAACTTCAGCAGTGTTTTCGCTGTAAGAGACCGATCACATGGATGTGACTATTGTGAGTCAAAGTTATAGCGCCACCAACTGGCAGCAGGAAGTGTGTCACTTTCAAAATGCTTTGAAACCACTCTCTTATTTTTAACCGATTTGCTTCAAACTTCATCTGTATAATGTAAATACACGGCAGATGTAGACCTGTGAATGAATTTTTGATATCTTTGATACTGTTGCCGTGGCAACGAATCAAACTTTAACATTCTTTTTTGATGCTTTTGGGACTCTTAGCATGCTTGAAATTGCTTGAAACTCAACAGATACATCACATTTATTAGCCAGTAGACATGTGCAACTATGGCAAAAGATTAAAGTAATGTCAAAAAAGTAAACACTAAAAGCCTCATATCTTCTAAAAATGTAATTATACATCATTTGTTTCTAAATTAAATTATACAAATATTATAACTTCCCCAATTTTTCCTTTTTTTCATTTAAGAATTATGTTTACGTTCAAAAACAGCCAGAATTGTTGTAAAATTCATAAAAAAATAATAATCTGAGTCATACGTAGTGCTATACTGCCCTCTTGTGTTCAATATCAGGTAGGCCTATTGTGTATATTCCCACCGGTTAATCAACGTGTGACTCCGCTGGGACTTGGGAGCTTTTAAATCGCTTACTTAAAACCGAAAGTCAAAATACGGATGTCCGCACAAGACATTAATGGTGTGGAGTAGAGCGAGCATTTTAAATAAATTCCTATTAAGTAGGATTGAACTAAACAGAAAGAATGTTCACTCTGTTCTGCTGGTTCCTCGCTGGTGGATCATATGATTACTTTGTCATAATCTATGACAAAAATGCTATTATAAACCATATTAATAATAGATAATACACATTGCTCTTATTTTTGAAAAATACATTCATGAAAAACAAGATAACAAAAATCATAAAAAAATATAGCCATGGCTGCTATAAATGTTTGAAATGCATAGGACAGATGTTTAATGACGCAGCAACATATAATTGAAAGGCAATTAATAATCTGTCATTACGTCACTGCATTATGATATTACGGCTCCAATACGGTGCAGCACAAAGCACTTATGTGCATCCCGAGCGGAGAATGATGTGCTTGAAGCCACATGAAGTTACAGCGCAGTGAGTCCGTATTGAAAAGTTCAAAGCACAAAGGAAATACATATTTATGAACAGTGTATTATACATTATCTATCTATGCAATAGTTTATTGAGCCTTTTCTTTTAAAGGTTTTAAATTTCAGTTACTGTGTGCGTGAAGAACAATTATAGTGCTCTGACTCTAGTGTTGTGATCTAACCGACAGCGTCCGACACCCGGTAGAAAGTAACACGGTTAAGTTACAGCAATAAAGTCCAGCAAGAAAAAGTTTCTTCATTCGAAAATATAGACCTTTAGACCTTTATCTTAAAGATCCAGTATAATAGGATTAACATTCAATCATCTTGAAGATCGTTTCATCATTGACTGTAACCGAATGTGACGTGCTGTTTGAATGCTGAATGGAGAATGACTGACAGGCGCAGAGAGGGAAAAGTTTGTGTTCTTGAATTTAATGACTTAAATATTAATTTCTATATCACATAATAGCTTCAGAACACTAATAATACAGTACACAAAAACTTTATGGTACTTTAGAAAGTTTTTGTGCCTTTGTGCCTAACATAGAATAGTATATATGCACAATATAGAATTTGAATCAGCCTCGTCAAAGATGGCAGTGTCAGAGCCGATACCGATCCTGAGTATCTAATCGGCGCACTTCTTTTCAACAGTCAAATTGAAATTGAAATTGCTTGAAACTCAACAGATACATCACATTTATTAGCCAGTAGACATGTGCAAAGTTTCAGAAACGGGCATAGTGCAAGGACTAAATAGCGCCACCTTTTGACAAAAGTGGGGTTGTTAGTTTTATCTACAGTTACAAAAATCGCTATATACATTGTACTCCTCAAGCCGGACAACTTTCTAATACATAGTCATTAGCTCGGACCAAGAGGAAGTCAGATATTTTGGTTTGAATATGGTGAGCCTCTCTCTGAGCCTACGTCCCTGTATGGCAAGCCCTTTTAACATTTAAAAGCTAAGTTTGCCTGTCCGGAATTAACATTGTAGATATCAACAACGTCTTTCTGTCTATTCGTAATTACATTTTGGATAGTTTGTATTATCATTTAAGATATCTGTAACATAATTGTGACTAGTCGAAATGACAGAGTATGGCAAGCCGTTTTAACATTTAATCATAAAAGGGCCAAAGCCTTCGGCACCGCCACCCGGGTGCATTTAGGTAACTAAAGGAACCGGGGTTGCGGTGCCACCGGCTTGGGCCCGCCATCGCTGCTCGCAGCTATATTTATTATTTTTGTAACCTTTTGGGCATTTTTGGGGCCCTTAACGTGCTCGAAAACTCTTGAAACTTTGCACACGGGTCAGAACCCGCGGCCATCAGAGCCGGGCTGAAGCTGGTACCCGGGCGTGGCAGGGCGGCTCGTCAGCGCCCCCTGGAACGGGGTCCGAACACTTGGTCCATAACTCAAACACGTTTGTATGTAATAATATGAAACTCGGTGCACATGTTGATCTCATCGTTTCATCTATACCTCGCACTTTTACTTTTTACCCCAGCCCAACAGGAAGTCGGCTATTGAGGTTTGTTTGTAAAACGCTCGCAATGGAATGTTAAATACTCCTCCTAGAGCTTTGATCCAAATTCGACAAAACTCGGTCAGCATGAAGTCAAGACATTGAGGATGAAAGTTTGCGAGGGGATTTTTTATATCTCGAACGGTTTGGCCGTGGCGAGGAAACGAAATCATGGCGAGAAACGTGAACCAGGAAGTGTGTTATAACTTCAGCATACATTAACTGATCTTGATGAAACTTCAGCAGTGTGTTCGCTGTAAGAGGACGATCACATGGATGTGACTATTGTGAGTCAAAGTTATAGCGCCACCAACTGGCAGCAGGAAGTGTGTCACTTTCAAAATGCTTTGATATCACCCTTTTATTTTTACCTGATTTGCTTCAAACTTCATCTGTAAAATGTAAACATACGGCAGATGTAGACCTGTGAATGGATTCTTGATATCTTTGAAACTGTTGCCGTGGCGACGCCTCAAACTTTATCATTCTTTTACGATGCTTTTGAGACCCTTAGCATGCTTGAAATTGCATGAAACTCGACAGACACATCACATTTATTAGCCAGTAGACACGTGCAAAGTTTCAGAAACGGGCGTGGTGAGGGCTCAGTAGCGCCACCTTTTGACAAAAGTGGGGTTGTTAGTTTTATCTACAGTTACAAAAATCGGTATGTATATTGTACTCCTCGAGCCGGACAACTTTCTAATTGACACTCATTAGCTAGGACCCACAGAAAGTCAGATATGTTTGTTTGAATGTGGTCATTACCTCTCTGAGCCTACATCTCTGTCTCTCTCTCTCTCTGTGTGTGTGTGTAGGGGGAGGGGGCTTAACCATTTCATTGCTGTGTGTCTGGCCTGCATAAAAGAAAATACATTTCTTAAGCCTGGTATGTTTTAAATAAGTTTTTATTTTAATTTTTTTTATAAGTAAAGGCATAATATAACCACTTTATTTGTAGTGCATTGAAAATAGTTTTATATAATTCATTTATTAATTAAATTAACTTGGTCCATAAACTTGATCCTTTTGACAAAAGTGGGGTTGTTAGTTTTATCTACAGTTACAAAAATCGGTATGTATATTGTACTCCTCGAGCCGGACAACTTTCTAATTGACACTCATTAGCTAGGACCCAAAGAAAGTCAGATATGTTTGTTTGAATGTGGTCATTACCTCTCTGAGCCTACATCTCTGTCTCTCTCTCTCTGTGTGTGTGTGTGTAGGGGGAGGGGGCTTAACCATTTCATTGCTGTGTGTCTGGCCTGCATAAAAGAAAATACATTTCTTAAGCCTGGTATGTTTTAAATAAGTTTTTATTTTAATTTTTTTTTATAAGTAAAGGCATAATATAACCACTTTATTTGTAGTGCATTGAAAATAGTTTTATATAATTCATTTATTAATTAAATTAACTTGGTCCATAAACTTGATCTGAAAATTTGGTCCATAAATCAAACACACTTGCATGTAATAAAATGAAACTCGGTACACTTATAGATCACATCAGGCCTAACAACTTTCGTGCTCTAAGTTTTACGACAGTTCAAATGGAAGTCAGGAATTATGGGTTGTTTGAATAAATCTCCTAGGAGAAATACATCAAATTACAACGCATGTGTTTACCAATCACCACCAAACTCGGTGTCATGAAGTCAAGACATTGAGGATGCTCAATTACGGACGGATGTTTGATATCTCGAACGGTTTGGCCGTGGCGAGGAAATGACACATAAAATGTGTTATAACTTTGCTCGTTTTACCTACAGTTACAAAACATGCCACGTATATTGTTCTTGTCAAGCCACTCAACTTTCTAATTAACAGTAAGAAGCTCAGACCAAAAGAAAGTCAGATATTGTAGTTTTTGATGTGTATCTTGTCTCTATCAGTGTCTGTGTGAGGGGAGGAGGGGGGAGGGGGGGGGGGGTTGCTGGTGTCTGTGTTTGTGTGTGTGTGTGTGTGTCCACGAATACACAACTACTAGAATCACCTGCTGGTGACAGACAGTGATTAAGCTCATTCTTTTGTGTCTAAACAAAACGACGCATTTGCATAAGCTTTGTGAACATTATCACCTCACTTGGTCAATGCTGCAGTTACGTGATGGTATGGCATTACCGTGCTACTGTGCTTGTATTTTGTAAAAAAAAAGTTCTAATCAAAAAGAGAAAAAGAAAATGCATTTAAAAGTTTCGTTGCACGTTTTCGAGAGTTACGTCAATTGATCCATCCACACCACACGGAACCATAAAACTCAATTTTCACGTGATTGTATCAAAATAAATGTGATGAAATAGTGGGACAAAATGTATTTTATGAAAAAAGTCACTATAAAGTACTGTGTTGCAGAGT
Organism: Pimephales promelas; assembly: GCF_016745375.1. Next base: position 55,113 of record NW_024121460.1, read on the forward strand.
TCACAAAAGCATCAGGTGTATTTAAACAATAGTCAAAGTGTTCAAATAAATTCTCATTGATTTACTTCTTTCGTTGTTGCTTTTGGCTACACCACACCAGACATGCTATTCACACGTCTGCAGGTTGGAGACAGAAAGGCTCTCTTTTTTTCTTCTTCTATTCTTTCCTTAATAGTGTCTACATTTGATATTGATTGCTGTGCAGTTTAGAATCAAAATAAGAGAGTGGAAAAAGCGCTTTCTGTTTGTCTTCTTTATTTTGGCAAAAGGACAACGTTTTGTTATTATTGTGTTTGTACAGGATAGACTATTTACGGCTTAAAACGAAGGAGTAGTTATAATCTTATGGAAGAAAAGTGATCTTGTGCAGGCGTGTTTGTCCCGGTTTTTGAACCATGCACAGCATTACTTGCTTTAATTACAATTCAGATTGTTTCAAATCAGATTTACAGAGATAACAGCAAAATAATGTTGAAATAATATTGTTAATTCACAGTTAATACAGTTAATTTTCTTGTTTGTACGTGTTTATTGTTGTATTATGGATGCACATAATAACTTTTTAACTAACATAGAGTAAGAATTTTGCAAAAAAACTGATATATTAATTATGTCAGTTATATATAATAAAACAAATTTAAAAAAAATAACTTATAGATTTTTTCCAATTTAAATATTAACATTGTAAAGATTTTTAAAAAGTTTGTAGCATAGCATTGCACAAATACAAATGTAATTTTGAAAGTTGTATGTGTTGGTCTGAACCACAAATTTTTCTTGCTATTTGTTTAATATCACAACGGTTGTCATTAGTTGGGGGTCACCGTGTTGGGTAAAGTCGCTGCAATGGAGGCAAATAATTTTTTACGAAAAATGTTGGCGGACACAGTATCCAGGTTGGAAAACACAGAAAGGGAGCTGGAAGTTTCCAGGGCAGCCTTGGATTTCGCAAGAGATAGTCTGTAATGAGATGCTGTTGTAAGGGCAATGTTTTGTTGTTGGACTCTTTGATTCTGCACTGTACATATTGTTTTTCAAAATGTATGTCAGTTTTTATAAAATGTGTGTTTTTAAACTGCAGATATTTTGGAACTTGAGTTGGAGGACGTAGAAAGTGCAGGCATGACCCAAGTTGTCATCCTCACATTTCTATGAAGTATGGTTCTGCGATAACGAGACCCCGCCCCACCCAGGTTTACAGGACTGAACGGACTAAACACATGCGCCAAGCCAAAGACCCGCCCACACCAAGTTTACGATCACCTCATTTTAACACAAATCCTGCATCCAGGACTTTTCTTGCTATTCTAAGTTTTGGCTTAAAACATCAAGGACTATAGCTACTGCTACCTGAGACAATTCTGCATTCTTCGGAGACTTCTCTACGACTTCTACAATTATAGGCTACGAAGAGGTTTTTTTATCACGGTAACTTTATGTGTTTTTGTGTTTAACTTAAAACATACTTTAAAGTTAGCTTTTCAATGTTAGATCATAAAGATTAGGTTTGGAAAGCATCTTTTTCTGCTAACACAGAAACCTAAAATTCTCGGTACTATAGCATTTGTCCAAATTTCAATCTTAACCGTTCTATTTAATCAGAAACGACCTTAAAACAGGGCTTTAAGTGTAAAATATCGAACTAACCCTTTAAAGGTGAACTACGGCGCAAAATTAACCTTTGGTCTAATAAAAGATTGGTAGCTACCTTGTCGATCGTTCCCTGAGATTTGTTTTCATGATAATCGAATGCAAAGCTTTATCTCTAAAACTAGCATATAGCCTAACGATAGTTTATGGGGCATTAGTAAAAAGAAATCCAGTTTATACCACTAACAAGGCTCAAAATAGCCCCACACTTGAACACAGTACATTGAGAGTCCCTGCATGCAAAACGAAGCATTGAGAACTTTGTAAGTGTACAGACCGTTTAATAAGAAAATACTAAATGACAGTCCACTTCGCATACAGGCAGGAGAAACGGTCGCGATAAGTCGAACCCCGAACACTGTTCATACAGTTCAGCTCACTTCAGCACGAGTTAGTGGTTCGGAGAATGTTTTCCAAAGATGTCTCCTGATGTGATACACAAAGTGGACTCTTTATAAAGGATCCTCTTATTAAACGGTCTGTACACTTACAAAGTTCTCAATGCTTCGTTTTACATGTAAAAGTGAATCATTTCGCGTCACCGCCTGTTTCTGTTGTGCTCCGTGACGCTTGGCTGTTGCGTGAATTCAAATATTATGCTGTTTATATTTTGTTATTTGCATTTAAAACTAAATCTTTGAAAATTTTGCCATTTGCAATGGGCCACACACGCTATTCCATATCAATTTAACTGATTTCAAATTTAACTATCTTACCTAATCGTTTAAAAAGATACTTTGTTGGTCAGGAAAAAAAAAAAAAAACATCACGATGAGCCTATATTTCAAGTGTGTTATTTACTCGGTTGTTCATCATTTATTTTTTGTATCTAACAAAATATTTGTTAACTTTTGGTTTTGAGAATTTATAGGCTATTTATTTTTTGTATTCACCCAGCAAAAACTCGTTGAAAAGACGACATTGCTAGACGTCTAAACCATAGACATAATATATACATAGACGCCCTATTGGCCGCTTTGGAACGTTGCTGCGATACGTTAACGGGTCCGCCATTTTGCGGAGGTCAAGACTGCATTGTAATTAAATGTAACGGGTGAGCTGCGTTTTTCTGGATAAAAACATTCTTGGATAAGAATGGTGAAGATCCCCATACTGAGATATTTAAGTTTGCTCATTGTGGAAAAAGCATTTTATCTGATTGACCAGATTTTAGCAATAACATTGATAACTGATGGATCATGATAATACATATGTTGTGGTACAACTGGGCATGCAGTGCAATGCAAATAGTAATTATAACATAAAATGAAAAGTACTATTAAATAGTTTAGTCAATAAAATAAACAAATAGTATACAGCAAATAAAAATGAATGTAAAAATATTGATAATAGTTTATTAATAATTCTATAGAATAAGACAACTACAGAATAAACACACACAAAAAATACATTTAATATTTAGCTCTTTGTGCTAAATTTCAGTTTTATTGATCAGTAATAGGCTAGCCATTATAACAGAAGTAGCTTCAGTCAAACATACAATGTTAAAATAGCCTAAATATAAAGTTATGAAACTTTACTTTGCCTTCAGCCAAAACTATTTACCAGGGAACCATTTATAGATTAATGAGACCAAAGATAAACACAAATTATACGAATTATATCTCATGTTTAACCTCTAGACTAGAGACATCCGAGCCAGCGGCAACCGTCAGAAGCACTGGCCGTGGTACGGCTGTTCCAGGCGGGGGAGACGAGCGCTGGGCGGGGGCGCAGCAACTCCGAAAACTTCAGATCAAATTTTTAAATAGGCTCACATATTTGAGCTTTAAACAACTACATTGTCGACTGAAAAACTATTAAAACTACATTGCGTGACACAATAAGTATTTAATCTCTAAACGTTACTTACTAATTAAATCATGACCAAATACAACCAAAAACAAACGTTCAGTCTTGCTTGTGAAAGGTACTTCCTCGAAAGCTGTTTCCTCGAAGGCGATTTTTACAGCCCCAAGCAGCGCACAAAACAGGCATTTTTCTCAATTCCCGGTATGAGAGGTATGGGAAAGTTGATTTCCCTAATATGGCGGCGCCGTTGACGCTCCAGCGGCCAATAGGGCGTGTATATATTATGTCTATGGTCTAAACTACGTTAAAATGTGGTTGAAAAGTGAAAGGTGAAAAGCCGTCTTTTTCAGGTAGTTGAAAAGACGTCTTTTTTGGGTCGTTGAAAAGACGTCTTTTTCTGGTAGTTGTAGCCTATAAAAGGACGTCCCATTTACGTTTAAATTAGGTTGTAGCCTACAGTGAAAGTTGAAAGACACCTTTTTAAGGCATAATTTTCATGAATTCATATTTATAGTTAATATTCTTAATTACTGTCAAAATAAGACAATTCACAAAAGTTTATCAAAACATTTATTGACACATAAAATACATCTTTCAAGTAAAAAACACTTTCCTGATCACGCATCAAGCCTGCATTTGATCAAACATAGCCTAAACACTGTAATAATGTGAAATATTACCACAATAAAAATAACTTCTCTATAAATTTATAAATAAATATACATGTAAATATATAGTAAAGTGTCATTTATTCCTGTGATGCCCAAGCTGAATTTTCAGCATCATTACTCCAGTCTTCAGTGCCACGAGATCATTCAGAAATCATTCTAATATGGTGATTTGATTCTCAAGAAACATTTATGATTATTATCAGTTGTACTGCTTCATGTTTTTTTTGGAAAATGATTCAGCTTTCAGTATTCTTTGAAAATAACTTTCAAAAGAGCAGCATTTATTTAAAACAATTTTTTAAAAACAATTTAAAAGACTAACTGTGACTTGATCAAATGAATCCATCTTTTCTGTATAAACATCATTTTATCATTTATTGTTATAAACATCAAAACAATAAATCTTTAAAACATTGAAAATGTTTATAAAACAGACTTACATAAACATACTTACTCTCATGTCGCTAAAAACCCATAATACTTTTGAATATATTTTTAACAGATGCCTTGTGTGTGCAAAAAACAAAACAAAATTATGTATCGCCGATACAGGTTGCACCAATGACTGACTCTCCGTGAACACGTGTTCAGCATTCACATCCCTTCATAAAGTTGAGGTTAAACCATTGGAGAGAAAGTTATCATGAGCATTGTAATGTTTGAAACGGATGTCATAACAAATATCAGTAGACCGGGATGATTTTAAAACGAGTGGTTCATTAATTAATCCGTACGATCTTAATAGAGTGTTTTCACTACACGTCATCAATCCTGAAGTCGGTCATTTTGGAGGCACTGAACGTAACAATGCCACTGAACTGAACAGACTTGCATATTTGGCTGATTATTGCTGCTGAAAAAATGGTCGTGTTTTGGTCTGTACTAATAGGTCGCACGGGAAAAAAAAAACATTTCAAGTTCTATAGACTGCCCAAAGTTAAAGAGAAAGAGCGCAAAAAATGGATGAAAGAAAGTGTTTGTAATGAAGGTGTTTGTGGTTGAGAGTCACAGCATCAGCCAATGTGTAAATGAAGCGTTGACTATGGCTAAAATGTTGAAGTAAAGTAGTTAACTATGGCTACATTCACACGGTCAGTCCAAATCTGATGTATCTTTGTATCCAATTGGGATCTGATCTAAAATGATGTCTACACTGTGTATCGCAACTGTTCAGATCCGAGTCGTGTGTTTGTTCATGCAGCTCTTTGGCAATATGGCAATGACATTGAGTTGATGGAGGGGTTTGCATTTGCAATATAGA